>JASDQU010370812.1:29104-48572 GCA_032191745.1 Picea mariana
TTTGGATAGCAATGGCCAGCTTAAACTGTATCACTTTATAATCATGGTAGCTATAGTTATGATATTTCTCTCTCAGCTACCATCATTTCATTCCCTCCGTTACATCAATCTAGCATCTTTGGTTTTGTGCTTGGCATACAGTTTGTCCGTGACCATTGCATGTATAATAGCAGGTCAGTTGAAAACATTGGTTGTTATTTTGTTATGAATTTGTTTTAATGTAAAGCCTCTGTGTATAGGAGAGAAGGTGTTTCATGACAGGAGTGGGTTTCCTCTCTTATTAAAACGGCTTGACATAATGGAGCGAAAAACTTTCTGTGTCTTTTATCTTTTATAAAATTCTGATAGATGGTAAATCCCAGGAAGGTCGAGTGAAGCCCCAAGTAAGGATTATTCGATCAAAGGTTCAAACCTCATTAAGGTATTCAATGCCTTCAGTTCCATGTCGATTCTGGGAACTATATTCGGCAACGGCATTCTTCCAGAGATACAGGTGATAAATTATCAGTGGAACTTTATTTCAATACAATGATGAATCTTTCCTTGTACAATATGCGCTTTAGGGTTATAATGGTATACAAAAATGCAGGCTACGCTCGCTCCTCCTGCCACAGGCAAGATGTTCAAGGGATTATGCATGTGCTACGGAGTAATTTCTGTGACATTTTACAGTGTGGCAGTGACAGGGTATTGGGCGTTTGGCAACAATGCCCGGTCTAACATATTGAAAAGTATTATGCCAGATGAAGGCCCAGCTCTCGCGCCTACTTGGCTCTTGGCTGTATCAATAGTCTTCGTACTTCTTCAGCTATTTGCAATAGCATTGGTAATGCACTGCTTTTAAATCTTTTCATTTTTCCTGTAGGTAAAATGAAGTGCCACTTCTAAAATATATGTTGTGTTTGATTGAAGGTGTATTCCCAAGTGGCCTATGAAATAATGGAGAAGAAATCAGCAGATGTCAAGCAGAGCATATTTGCAATGAGGAACTTGTTTCCCAGGCTGGTTCTGAGGTCTCTGTACATAGTAGTTTGTGCCTTCATTGCAGCCATGCTGCCTTTCTTTGGAGACATTAATGCACTGGTAGGGGCCATTGGTTTTATACCTTTGGACTTCATCCTTCCCATGTTACTATACAACATGAGTTTCAAGCCACCTCGTAATTCTGCCACATACTGGATCAACAACGCCATTATGGTGGTATTCACAGGTGTTGGAATTATGGGTACCATATCTTCAGTCCGGCAGATAGTCATAGATGCAAAACGTTTCAAACTTTTCAGCAGTGATGCATTTGACTGATGATCTACATTAGTGATTAAATTTGAAGGTTGGTCTTAATTTCAGTTGGAAGGTATATAATCATGAACCTTTTAAGGATGAAAAAGTTATAAAAAATAATTTTATTTCAAATTGACGAGTATTCAATTTATATATAAACTTTTTATAAAAAAATGCAAAAATAAAATATTATTCTTCCAATCTTTACAATCTTAAAAAATTAAACAATAGTTACACAAAAAGTTGTAAAATTTCAATAAAGTGTGCTATTTGTTTATTTTTAAATGTATACATAAATAACTTGATCTCTGATAAGAAGTAAAAATTTCAATGATTATGGATCTTCTTCAACAAATCTGCATTCTACTTTTATGGTTGCATTGGATAAAATAGAAAAATTCAACATAAAAATTGATAAAAGCTTTGAAGCTTTATAGTTGTTTTATTCATTCAAGGATTTATATTCATGCTTCTATACAAATAACATCTGCACTCAAACTTGACATAGTACACCTCCATTATTTCATAGAAGCTTCTGCAGTTCTAAAAAAAAATGCTGAAATACTTTTTGTTTTATGTAAGTAGCTCCATAAGGAAATGGTCATTAACTCTACACAAAGATAAAGACACTAAAGAAACATATGCACTCAAACTTGACACAGTAAACCTAAATTATTTCATAGGGAGCTTGTAACATTTTCTTTTAAGTAGTTCTATAAGTAAATGAATTTATGAGAATTTATATATGTTCTATGCCTTTTTGTGAACAAAAGAGTTAGAATCAGATGTCAATTTAATATATACATTTGGTTGTGAGAATATACTCTATATATTCTCATCTTGTGGCATTTGTATGTGATTTTTTTAAGGTAAAATGAAAATTTGATTTTTTGTTTCGCTAATAGCATGCTTAGGCCTTCAGAGAGTAAATTTTCATTGACACTAAGAAAGTTGTTGAGATTTATCTGTACCTCATGGGTGTATGGTATCCAAAAGATCTTGGTGTCTGTTCCATGGAAAACTTACCAATAGTGTGCTTGAGTTTGCCTTTTTTGTCTCCCTCGTGCTATTATTCTCCAAGACTACTCACAAACTCCACATGGGTGTATGGTAGCCAAAGGATCTTGGTGTTGGTTCTAGGGAAGACTTACCCTTTTTTGTCTCCCTCATGCTATTATTCTTTGAGACTACTCGCAAACTCCACATGGGTGTATGGTAGCCAAAGGATCTTGGTGTTGGTTCTAGGGAAGACTTACCAATAGTATGCTTGAGTTTTCCCTTTTTCTCCCCCTCATGCTATTATTCTCTCAAAGGACTCACAAACTCCATTATGCTCACAAGGCCCTTGAATTATTACTTCATGGAACTATTGGTGTAGGTTCTATGGAAGACATACCAATAGTGTGCTTGAGTTTGCCTCTTTTCTCTCCTTCATGGTATTATTCTCCGAGACTACTCACAAACTCCACATGGGTGTATAGTAGCCAAAGGATCTTGGTGTTGGTTCTATGGAAGACTTACCAATAGTATGCTTGCTTGAATTTGCCTTTTTTCTCCCCCTCATGCTATTATTCTCTCAAACGACTCACAAACTCCATTATGCTCACAAGGCCCTTGAATTCATTACTTCATGAATCATTTCATTTGGCTTAAAAACAACACTCTACAACATGAAAATAAAAAGCTTCTCCTGTTCAGTCCATGATATATCACATAAACCCATCATTAAAAAACTGTGGTGTTCTCTGTTTATGCCAAAATGAGATGGTTGGGAGTCACCAACTATAACTATGCAAACAAAACCATAACAACTTATTAGTCAATGGAGGCACACAGTGAGAAATTGAAATGTGGTAGTTTCGAGTGAGAGATGTTCTAGGGAAGCCGAATTTGAATACTTGTAGCGATCATGCGTATACATCATACTTATATGCCCCTAATGTAGCACCTGTGAGTTTGTCCTCAGCTAGTCTACATATCGAAACCCATCGCTGGGATTGTGCCCTTTTTCTATGTTGGACAATATTTTATCTAGTGTCTTATGGTTTTGCGTTAAGGTCAATGTAGATGTTGTTCTTTGAATAACACTTTTCTTTTGCATTTCTTTTAAGGTGCTTTTGTTATCCCTATTTCTTGGCCTCCATATTTATTCATTGGATTTTTCTTGGGCTTGAACATCATCTTTCTATGTTTCAACGAACACTCTGCACCATGAAGGCAATTGAGATCTTCCATGAGTTTTTGACATCTACTGCAATCTACGTGTTTTTCGAACAACAATCGCTTATTATTAGATAAGACAACAAATGAAGGTGGTTGGAACCACAAGCAATCTGTTAGTTTCTTGAACAACGAGTTCCTTTATTAGATAAGGGCATTGTCTAAACGTTCTACATTTGGTATTTTTGATGGGAATTTGGCTGTATAAATTTCTTAGTCTCAATTTTCTGTTTTCTTAACCCTGGGTCACTTTGATTATGCAAATTTAACTACTCAAATCTACATATTCAACAATTTCTTACCATATTTCAAGTAAAATTAAACAGATAATATTCCCGAAAAATAGCCAAAACATAAAACGTTTAGACTACAACTTAATATAAAGCAACAAGTGAAAGTGGTTGAAGCCACAAGGAAATTAAAATTTAAACAACATCTATAGCAGCTACGTTGGTACTTGGTAACTATAAGATCTATGACAAAAGGTTTATAGGTATCAAACAATTTTGATTTGTTTTGTCATATAAATTATGCTCTACATACCTGATATCAAAAGTAAATTGATATGTATGATGTTCACTTGGAAGTATCATTGAGATTAAATCTTAAATTTTTGTAAATCAAATTTAGATTGATTGATTGATTGATTTTAATGACGTCCACGAGGCTGAACAGTCTAAGGGACCAAGAGAATAACGACCCTAACTCATTTTCACACTCTTTTCAATGTTGGATCTTTTGCTATGAATCTTGACTAGAAGACTATCAATATGGTTGATCTTATCCCCGTCAAAAAGCTGGTGCATGTTGTCGACCTTTAAGTTGTTTTCATACCCACTGTGAATATCCTCATAGGCTGCACATTCCATGACAAAATGCCACTCCGTCTCCACCACACCATTATTGTAGAATATGCAAATTCTCTCCTCCCAAACATCTCTGGGTACCCTCCACTTACCGGTCTCACATTTAAGGTGATGTGAACCCATCTTTAGCTATGCAACTAACAATCTTGCTTTTCCTTTAATAGTTGTCCCTAAATATGTTTTTTCGCTATGATCACAATTTGGGTTAAACTCCTTGCTGTAGTATTTTTTTTACATCCATTGTGATTGGTCCACATGACAGTCTTAAATTTTTCATTCACAAACTTTTTTATTTCTTTCTTGGTGTTAGGACATTCATGCAACTTGATATTCGACTTAACAACTTTTTATTTTGCTTCATCCATGTTTTCTTCCTACTGTCTAACTCCTCCTCCATAGCTAACTTGGGCTAGCATTGGTTATCCATGTTTTCCACCTTCTTTAAATAGCTTATTAATTTGGTTATCGTTGTTGCCTCTAACGGAAAAGTACTTGTTTCAACTAAAACAATTTCATATGAGACCGTGGCTTTAACTTTGAGAGTGCTAATAATTAATTGCTTTTGAATTCCTTCTAGATGTCTCCATCTGCAAGTTGACATGTTGCTTCCCCATATTTTACAATCATAGAAAACAACCAACGTAACCATCAAACCAAAGAGGGTTTTTTTGGTTTTCCAATCCCAAAGTTCAACTTTTCTACACATATTTTGAAGTACGAGGTTCTCCATCCTCCCTGTATCCTTTTCACCCTACAAGTCTCCCAACTCAGCTTATAGTGGAAGTCAATCCCAAGATATTTTTATTCTTTCACTATCTCCAATGGACTGCTTTCAAAAAGAAAGGTGATTGGTTTGTCTTTTCTATTTAAAGAAAATATCATGATTTTGGTCTTGGTGATGTTCACTTCCATCACTACCTCCTCACAAAAGTCTTCTAAGGCCTTTAGATGTTCTCTTAATCCCTGTGTTGTTTTTGAAATTAGAATAAGATCACCCACGTATAAAAGTAGCTTCACCACATACCCTGCTAGATGGACACCCTCTCCATTCGTCCCGTGCAACCAATCTTCCAACTTATCAATGTATAAACCAAACAAAGTGGGAGATATATAAAATCCCTGTTTAACGCCAATATCACTACCAAAACATTCAGACATTCCTTCACTTGTTCTGATTTTAGCTCTAACCTTTTCATAAGCTCTGTGAACCACTGCTCTATATCCACTGGTATACCCAATTCTTCCATTTCGTTCCATAGTTTGTCTCTAGGCACTATGTCGAAGGATTTCTTAAAGTCCACAAAACAACAATACATTGTCTCACCTTATTTGTCCCAGAGTTTCTCTATCAAATGTCTAAGGGTGACACAATGATCAATGGTAGAATGCCTAGGTCTAAAACCCGCCTTCCCTTTTGCCCTTTTCCCCTCATCTTCTACCCAACCGTTGAATCTTCACTATGTTATGCTCCCCAAAAGCTTTCTCATGAGGGAGTTGACCATAATAGTGCGATAGTTGGAAGGGTTATTGATATCTCCATTCTTAAAGAGAGTAATGACCACACTGGTGGTCCATTCTCTCGAAAAGTCGCCTTGGATGACCCCATTGAAAATTTCTTTTGTGTGAGGTGCAAGGAGCTCAACCCTCTACTATAAAAATTCAGCTTGAAGCTCGTCTATGTCCTCCACTTTGCCACTTGCTAACTTCATTATTCCTTGCTTGATATCATCCAATGTGAATAGTTCCATTGGTGTTTTCACCATGGGAGGAGTATCTTTCTCGTACACCGCTCATAAAGGAGCTTCACATATTCTAATCATTGGACATATGTGATATTATTTTCAGTTTGCTTTCTCCTTTGTTGTATTTCTTTTCAGAATCCTTTGGGGTTGTGTTTTCCAAGATAGATTAACTCCTCTCTTCTTGCATTTACATACTTTTCTTTTTTCGAGTGTACTAATTTTTCATACTTCTTGTTTTCTTTGCCCAAATTTCTCTCTTTTAGAGATCTCTTGGCTGCCTTGCATTCTTCATCATACCATGGATTTGCGGGAAAGGTACTTATAGCCCTCTTCTTGGGATGAGACCTTTTACATGCACTTAAGGCCTTGTGGATTGTTGGGATCAACAACTTGCTATGAACATGAGCGCCCTTCTCATTGGTTGTCATATCTGTTCTGCTGTACTTTATAACTTGAAACTGCTGGTTAAGAGCAACATTAAACCTTTCCTTGTTTTCTTGATTCAAAAGGATTTTGTTTTTTTGATTATTGTTTGGACTCGCAGGAAAGTCTAGCTTAACCCTTTCTCTAACGAGTTAGAACCATTTGGAAGGGCCCAGACGGGTTCAAATTTGATCGCTGAGCCAGACTTGATAGAAATGTGGAATTCCTCACTGTAACACCGCCACATGAAATTGAATTTGACTTCATGTGTAAAACTAAACTAAAGAGTTTTTCACAGATTTTTCTTCTTCATTATTGGTTGGCTTAGTTTGGATGTAAGAAAATACTTTTATTTCATGGTGCCGTCGGTCCTTTCTAAAGCGTGTTGAACACTTCTATCATGATTATCTTGATATGATCCGATCTGTAATGATCTTATCGCCCCACCCACTATGATTGAGTATGCCAAACGCATAAAATATCTGACTCTTTCTTCATCGATTCCTTTCATTAGCCAAAGTATTTTTAAATATAAAACTAGAGTTTTAGTTTTTTAAGTCAAAATAATATTATAAAACCAGAAACAGGCTTTGGAATATAATTTTAGGAAACCAGCTTTGGAATATAATTTTATCTTTTGTAATTAAAATAATATTATAAAACCAGAAACAAGCTTTGGAATATATTTTTAGCTTTTTTAATTGAAAAAAATATTATAAAACCAGAAACCAGCTTTGGAATATAATTTTAGCTTTTTTAATTGAATATAATTTTATCATTTTTTAATTGAAAATAATTTTAATTTTTGAAAATAATATTATAAAACTAGAAACAAGCTTTGGAATATTTCTTTAGCTTTATTAATGGAAAATAATTTTAGTTTTTTTAATCGAAAATAATTCTAGCTTTTGTAAATTAAGCAGTTGGATTATAACCTAGTCAATGACATATCATTTGATTTTATTTCATTTCCGATAGGTTCGAAGAATGACGAGCTACAAGATATTAATATATTATATAAAGAAAATTAATTATTGTTACACGTCAACGACAACTTAAATCATAATTTAATGATAATGGTTCATAGGACATCTCAACTTTATATTTATTTATATTTATGTAGGGCATCTCAAATATGTGAGTTACTTAATATGCCTTATTAATAAAAGCAATGCTAACTTTAACTATAATCAATAATCAACGAATAATTCATCAATTAGTTTATTATTTATTTTAAAAATGATACTCAATATTTTTATAATAATATGTTCATAATGAGTTCAATATGTCATTTGTGGGGATAAAACTTGGGGTATGAAGGATAATATTCTAACCTACAACCACTCGTGTTAAATCTAATTGACAAGTCAATAATATTATTATAAGAGATAACAACTTATTATAAAATAAGTTGAGAAAAACATATACCTATACAAAATGGTAGATATATTCTTACATGTATGAGAAAGAGCTCTAATGACATTACTCAACTAAACATATATTCATCTCATTGGAAACTTAAACATTAAGATGAATGGTACAATATGGACTACTTGGAATCCAAATCTTTGACCTAAAGTCTCAACATTCCTCTAGAAAGTGAGATGAAACATACATATTACATGAGATAATAATACGGAAACGTACTATTGAGGGTTTTACTCATTGGTAAAAAGAAAATAGTGATATTCTCTTCAAATGGGTTTACTTTCCCCTAAGCATGTGTATGCTACATCCCCTTAAGTGTGGGGCCATCATGACCAATACAAGTACGTTGAGCATGGTGATGGACAAAGTTTCTAGCCTTAGTAGTCATTAGCATTCCCTTAACGTGAGGTTATTTGGGTGGACTGAAAAATATAAAGGTTAAGTTTTCCCTTGAAAGCTTCCATAATATATGGATTATGGATTTGCAAGAACTTCTCAATGTTATATGAGTTTAAATGATTCTAAAATTATTGATCATCTTTTTCACACCCGGTCTCTCTATGCACAACACATATAGCAATGGATTCAAAATAAGATGTGAATGACTTTCATGAGAAAGCAAGATGAGGATTCCTTTGAAAAAAGAGAAAGGGCATTTTTAGACTAATTTTAGATCAAAATTAGGGATTTGACTATGGAATTTAATGCCAAGATTTATTACATGGAATTTATGGAAGGAAATGAATTAAAGGATTTTTAATGGGTAAATAAAAAACTTATATAAATATTCAAGGGGGAATTATCGGAAATATTATCATCACTATCCTTTCTAAAGCTTACAAGGATGAGAACCTATTGGGAATCTAGAAAGACATATCTAAGTTAGCCTTCTCTCAAATTGATATAGCTGCCCTAATACTTGAACAAGAAAATCCTTTATCTTTAACCTCCTCCCTCATTGTATGGATACCATCTAATCATACCTTCATTACATTGAATTTTGATGGAGCTTCAAAATGAAACCTAGGTTATGCGAGGATTAGAGGGATCATATGGAATGAATCAGGAAACTCGTTACCTTATTATGCCTAGAACATAGGTATCTCCACTACTAATGATACGTAGATCATGGTCCTTCAAAAAGAATTGTAAATTATTGAATGCACGAGTATTAAACTTTTGATAATAGAAGGAGATTAATTACGCATCATTGACAAGAAATAAAATGTTAGCAAGATTGAGGTAACTAAAGGGAGAGATACACATTTGATATTATGTACAACTCACCTAAATATCCTCCATCTACTCAAAGGAGGATTTGGTTGCTTCGAGTTACTTCATATTCAAAGATTAAGGAATACAATGGAAACTGCATTAGTTAACAAATGCATTGACTTAATATGGGGAACACAAGATGCATGGATAAATGATCTATCTAACATCCATGTCTATATCTTCACAAATTTGGAGCATCTCATAGAATAAGATAAAATCAGTGCAGTACATGAAAAAAAGATAAAATCAATACAAACAGTGAATTATTGTTATCACAATCCCAAAATCCTAAATGGATAATAAATCTATGTCTTGGACCAATAGAGAAAAACGAGACCTATTAAAACCATCCCCACCAAGGGAAGGTTATATAGAATAGGGGGAAGGTTATATAGAACATGTGTATTGAAATAATTTGCAATTATTGACGTTAATATACAATTTTAAACAAAGCTCATTTACATCATTGCGAAAGTTACCCCATATCATGGAAGGGATTAATTCATGTTTAATTCATATGGAAAATAATGTCATAATATTTTTATTCTAGGAATAGGAATCAAACAACTTACACTATCAATGTTAATCCAACATTCATATATTATCACCCCTCTTAACTTTGTTAATCCAATATCCACATATTGTCATCGCTGTCAACTTGATTACCCCTCTTAACTTTGTTAATCCAAAATCCACATATTTTCATCGCTGTCAACTTGATTAAGAATTATGAGGCAAGGATGAGAAACATTTTTTTCTATCAAGACAAACAATGGTTTCCGTTAGAAATACGAGGTGGTAGAGAGTGCAAAAGAATGACAAAAATCATGACAATCTTTGAACCATTTATTGCTTAAAACTTCATTTTAATTATGCTTAAGAAGATGTAACACCTACCAGAGTATATAACATCTAAGGAAGAGAAATCAATGGAATTTATCTTGTACATTCTCTAATTAGTTTCATAGAGTAGCTAAATAAAAAGTGTAGTCTATTGAAGTGTTGAGAAATAGGAAAAAACATTGACTTAAAAAAATAGAAAAAAAATCCATTATAAAAATAAATAAATAAAATAACATAAAATACTTATTATTTATCATGTAATATATATGGCCAATAGTTGACCATAATTAATATGGTTGATGAATATATTTATCATGGTTTACCATAATTAGTTATATTGTTAATGGTAAATCATATTGACTATATTGATGATGGTTGACCATATCGAGCACATTAATACACTAACACATAATACTTTAGTCTTCCAACCTACTAACCCTTGTATCTTCTAACCCACAACTCCCCTAAGCTCCCAGGCAATGAACCTTACATCTAACTATAACCCTCTAGTCCACTAGACATTAACCATGGTTGATCATATATATTTGATAATGGTTGACTATAATGTTCTCAACAAAAATAATATTTTTTCATGAACTTCAATGCTGAGAATTACTTGTAGAATATTAGAGATATCTTTGTGTGGTTTTCCATTATTTTCTAGAGTTACAAAGTTACATATTGTTATCTTTTAATATGTTTTTGCTTTCTTGATATTTGAAATCCAAGTGATAAAGTGTTAGTTGCTCAAATCTTAGTGGGCTAAGGGGATTGGGGATTATCGGTTAAGGCATTTTAGGTTAGTTGGGAATCTTAGGTAGGGGTTATAACTTAGAGGGTTAATGGGAATGGATGGCCCATTAGTTAAGGGGTAGTGTTTTAGATGGTTAATGCACGGTTATAAAAGGTTAAGGGGTTAGTGTGTGTTTTCCCCCAGGTTCTCCCCTTTCTCTCATAAAGGGGTCAATTGTCAAGGAATAGTGTGCAAGATGCACCTTCCTACACCACTCTAGGCCTTCGATCTAGTTCTTGAACCAGATGAGGGGTGGCCTCAAAGTTTCCTAAGGAAATACTCCTTGTTTGTCACCCAAGGACAAACTATTTAACAAATGAAGGTCATACTATATTTATAACAAAGAAAAGCAATGCATCGATTTAATCTCATTATTGATCTATAAACTACTATGGATATTCCACTGGAATAGTTCATTACAATAGTTCTTATAATATTATGACATATTAGGTTTATGCAGTTTATTTCCTTAGATCCCAGATTTATTATTTGTAGCTTATGATTGAATTTAAGAAATAACTGGAATACAAAAATGAAAGAACATGCAAAAAATACATACCGTCTACACAAATGAACACAAGATTTGACCTAGGAAATCCAATACGGGAGAAAATCCAACGAGAAGGTGAGGCCTATGTTCTTCTCTCTTTGCTTCATTTATAAAATGCACATAGAAAGGAATAAGAAATCACTATGGGGTTACCTTTTAACACTATGGCCTGAAAGGCTACTGCAAAATCCTCGTCCTTTTTTGTTATGCTAAAAAAATACCACTCTCAATTGTTTTTCTCAACTATGGAACAAGATTAAATGAAAAAGAATGGAACCCTTTCTCCTCTTAGTGACCCAGTATTTAACATAGCCTGATAGCCATCTAGGTATAGGGTTTTGTCTTCCTCAACCCTCAGTTAATGATAGGGTTTGGACCTTCTAGAATCTTCTTGAAATTCCCCACATGGATAGCCCCACACATTTTGGGTAATGGGGGTTGACGTGTCATCCACTCATACCATGGTGTTCAACATGGTAGGTCAACTTCCAAGAGGCATAACTTTCAAATATGAACTCCAATTGAGGCGATTCTTGCACTGTTGGAAGGGTATCGGTGTGTAGAATATAGAATCTTGCTCCAGAGTATGTTTGGACCTAAAATATGTCATTTGATTCCTCAAAATGGCTCCAAAATATTTCAAGCGATTTTTTTGCTGCAAGTTGATTCCTCCATTTTTTTCCACTATGAACATCTCGAGATAGATGAAAAATAATATAATGATCCAATCCAAATCATACCTCCCCATTTGTGGAGGATTTTGGTCCCCAAAATCTTTACTGAATGAGGTGAGAAAAATTTTCCTCTACCTTCTCCATGGAGTACCATTTTTCTTTGCATGGAAGTTGTTCTTTCAACCTAATCCGCCAAAGGTCATGCTACCCCTATCTTGTAGTCCTAGATTTCTTCTACAAAACTGTGTCTTCTTCCAACTCTTCCTGAGCATCTGGTTCTAAGTCCTCTATGGTAGGTAGTACTTTCTCCTCCTCTTGATCCAACATGGAAGGCTCATAGAGTTTCAAATTCACCACATTCACTACTAAGTAAATGTGCATGTATGGGGGTAGATTGAGTATGTAGGCATTATCTCCCACCTTCTCCATTATCTCAAAAGAGCCATATCGCAGATCCTTATTCTTTTTACTAGGACCCTATAGTCTTTCCTTGTTCAATTGTAACCATACTCTATCTCCCACTTTGAATGATTTTTATGTTATGTGCTTATCATGTCATGCCTTGTACCTTTCCCATGACTTCTTCAATGTCTCCTGTACTTGAAAATGGATCTACCTAATATTTTCAAAAAACTTTTATACTTTTAATGCTTCTTTCATGGTGTCTTCCCTCACTCCTCCTTGCTATCCATATGCAACATCCAAGGGAAAAGGTGACAAATAACCAAAGCAATTTTCAAAATGGAACTTACCAATAGAAGTATGGACTAATCCGTTATAAGAGTGGTGAATATAGATTAAATTTTCATCCCAGGTATTCAAATGCTTTTCATTGTAACCCCTCAAAAGATGCACCAAAGTCCTATTGACTACTTCTATACGCCGATCTTTCTGTGGATGAAATGTTGTAGATCTCTTCAACTTCGTGTCCATCTTCTCCAAAAGTGTATTCCAAAAGGCACTAAGAAATATGGTATCCCTGTTAGATATGATGCTCCTTGGTATCCCAAAGTGCATCCATAACTATTCAAAGAACATTCTTATTGCTTCTTGTCCTCTCATGGTATTTTTACAAGGCATAAGTGATCCAAGAGGATCCAGGACCGCTCACAGAGGTCGAAGATGATCCGAAATGCTCATAGAGATCCAAAAGTGTTCATAAATGATCAATATTGATCGTCTCAAACGTTCTCGAAAAGGAATTCATTGGATAGAGATCGGAGATAAATTTTCAACGACGTAAAAAACGTATCAAATAGAGTTCATATGCAAAAGTTATGGTTGTTCAAAGTTCAGGTCAAACCAGACAAAAGTCAAAGGGGTCAAAGATGACATGTGTCACCACTACAAGGGTGACATGTGGCATAACCGTATGACTGTACAGTGTTGATGTGGCCACACCATGGAAGTGCCATGTGGCACACTGTACATCTGATTTAGTAGGTGACTTGGCGACCGTATGGTACATGTGGACTAATTATGTTTTGACACGTGCTGAAGATAGACCAATAAGAGGCTACCACATGGTAGCCTCCCATTGGATATTTATGGATTAGGTTGGGTAAAATATTGTTGGGATTTCGGAGAATCGAACCCAGGTTTCCCACACAACAAATCAATGACCTCACCATTATGCCATGCAAGTAGTTCTTACCCATATACAAAGACATATTTATTTAAAAGTGTGTAGTAGTATAAATGGGGGAAAAAGGGCCAAGGGCTAAGACCTCGACCCTTATCATATGCATTGCAACATAACCATGACCTATGCCAAATTTTGTGACAGTTGTTGAACTATACACCACGAATAATATGCCATCGCATATGTGTTAGCAAACATTATAATATATCGTTGTAACAAAATACTATATATGGCATGGTTGATGGGGTTTAACCCCACGAATTGTGATATAAAACTCCAACAATTTAACCATTATGCCACAGGTACCCCTTGTTACGGGATTCCCCAACAATATATTTATTGTTAGCCTATAGTTCTGGTTGGAGGTTAGGGACCACTCCCTATTTAATGGGCACGCAGACCAAGGAAATTACATACAATCATTGCAGAGTACAACTAGTCTCGAGGTTCCTGTAAGAGGTATCAAGACCTTGGTATTGCACTGTAATGCGTGCCAAGAGGTTCTTTGATGGAATTTTATGAACTTTATACTCATTTTTCTTGAAATTTCGCAAGGAATTCGATGGTGCACTTTTTTTCTAAGTTTGAGAAACATGTAAAGAGGTCATTGTAAAAAAAAAATATTTGAGCATTAATAAAGAGGTCTCTATTGGAAGAGGACCCAGAGACATAGCTCAAATTGGGTGAACTCCGTTATCAAACTTGTGTATGTGATTTTGGTATTTTTGTTTTATTTTCACTCAGTTAATTGCAAATTGTTTATCATTAAAGTGAATTTGGATAGATAACTAATTTCACATGTATTTTGCAATCGGTCAAATGATCATTATTATTTTGAAGATCAAGTAGATGTGTATGCGTATTAAAGAATAATTAGCATCTAAGGATTTTTTGGACCAATAATAATGCTGAACTTGTCAACTACCACCAAAATATAGTCAAGTCCCTCCTTGATTGTTGGTAAACGTCCCAAAAAATCCATGGAAATGTTTTCCAAAGGTTAATTGGGTACATGTAAGGGATGGTATAGACCTTGCTTTCTTTTACTAGGATTGTTGGTACAACAAAGTATACATCCTCTGATATACCATGCTACATATTCTTTCATTATGGGCCAATAAAATGTACCTTTTAAGTTAGAAATTGTATTCCCAACACCAAAATGTTCCACAACCTTGGAGGTGTGAGCCTCTCTAATGAATTGCAATGTTTCGCCTTTAGGAACACATAGCTTGCCTATATTATAGAGAAACCCATTATGGAGATGATAGTCAGCCTTGTTGTCACCTTATTCTACATGAATTTGGACTTGTAGCTGTTGAAACACCTATTTGAAGACCTCATCTTCTGTATATGCCTCTTTGTATGCATCATGGGTAAAAGGATCCATGTGCATAAGAGTTCCCAAAGTTGTAATATTGGATGTGGGTGGCCTTGAAATAATGTATGTCGACTTATTAGAGTTTCCCTTCTTATACTTGATGACTAGATGAAACTATTGTAAAAACCCCATCAACTTGTAATGTCTAGTTTGTTGTAGCTTAATCTAGACTTTCAAATACTGTAGTGGCTGGTGATCTGGGTGGATGATGGTTTCCTTTCCCATTAGAAAATGCTTCCATTTCTTGACAACTTGAACCAAGGCATAAAGTTCATTGTCATAGGTAGGGTATTTGAGAACTTCCCCATGAAATATTTCAGAATAATAGCATACAAGCCTTCCTCCTTGCATCAAAACTACTCCCATGGCATACCCACTTGAATTTTTCTCCACTATGAAAGGATTTTGCAAGTTTGGTAATGTGATAATTGGTGCTTGATTGATATTTCTTTTCATCTCATTGAAATCCTTCTGCTGATTATTCCCCCATTAGAAACTCTTACCACTCATTGTTATGACATGGAGTGGTGCAACTACTGATGGAAATGAATCTATGAAATTTTGCAAGTAATGTGGTGCCCCCCAAAAGCTCCTAACTTCATTAATAGTTGTAGGAACTAGCCATTTGATGATGGCCTTCATATTTGTGGGATCTATCTTGAGTTCCTGTTAAGTACCAAATCTATTATATTAAGCATAAAACATAAAATACTGCTAAAAATACTACCTGGACAACAAAATGTAGAGATCCACAACCTAAAATGATACATTTATTGATAGAAAGCAATGTTCACTTGCCTCTTTGAGCGGGACACCTCCAATAGAGTAGCGCTCTATTACAATAATTCTCAAGACAAACATTTCTCATTCATCCTACTATCATTCATACTAATTTTATCTTCTAAAGAACATTCTAGAGGAAGATCTTTCTAGAAGCAAAAGCTTCTATTAGGTCTTCTTATATTGGCTTGTTCATATTTATTAAATAGGATTTATTAATTAATGTCGGCCTTTATTACATGGAAAATATATTATTCTACCTACGTGAGGGGTTAGGGAGGTTAGGTCCCTAACATGCCCTCTCCCTTGAAGAACAACCTTTTCCTCAACGTTTGAGATGATAAATTTGTTGCAAAATGGTGGATGACTCCCAAGTGGCATATTCTGAAGTTGTATCTTTCCACTGAACTAACACTTCCTTGATGTGCACTGACATAGACGACACTCCCATTGGTCCAAGACTGCTTGTGTCTACAACCAAATTGAACCTTCTTCATCCAACTCAGGGAGACTATTTTTTGTTTGGCACTTAGTTCCAATCACTTTCTTTAAGCATGAGACATGAAAAATAGGATGGAGTTTAGAATGACTAGGCATAGATAACTAGTAGGCCACAAGCCCTAGTCACTTTAGAATTGTATAAGGGCCATAAAATTTGGGAGCAAGTCTGACAATGTTCAACATTGAGTGAAGTTTGTTTATAAGGTTGTAGACGAAGAAATGCCTGGTCTGTTACACATGATTTTGGTCACTCTGGTGATGTCTCTACAAGTGATGTGGTCATGCTCCCACAAGGACTTTTTTCCTGAGAAAGATGACTTCTATCTTCTTCCAAAAAACATATTTTTAAGATGAGTTCGCAGGCTGCCTATGTTACAGGATGCGAGAATCCCTCATTCTCACAGGCCACCCACACTTAGGGTGCGAATTGTTCACAGTCTACTCCATAGATAGGGTGCGAACCTGTTTTTAAGCTTGGAAAGGAGAAGAAGTCACGAAGGTTCTAGAAGGGGATCTTCTAGAAAATGAGTTGGCATTCACATGGTTGGCATCCTACTAACTTCTCAGATTTGGTGGGATCATCCTCATCCATGTAACCATCCCTCATTCTCCTATATATTGAAAGGTTTCTCATGGAAAAGGTTAAGAAAGATTGAATGAAGAATTGGTGAAAGAATTGTGTGAAGAACCCTGCTTGGACAAAAGATTGAAGACTCTATTTGGTCTATCAAGAGGTATTGGATCTTCTTCATGCAAGTACAGAGCAAGTGTGTGTGTTGGAACCAAGAGTCATTGAAAGGAAGCTTGCAACATCAAGGCGATCAGGTTGTATCTTCTACTTTCAATTAATGTAATAGAACGACATGTCCCTTTCCCATAAAATCACTCTTATTTTATAGCATAACTCCTTGATCATATGCATAGGTTGACATTGAATATACTTTGCTATCTTCACTTTGGTTGGTTTGTGTTGTCTTGGACCTGACTTCATAAGAGCACCAGAGCGAAGCGGGAACAACAGAGACCTAAGGAAGCAATATAAAGGTATGTCACTCATTGCTTCTTATTAGTAGATTCAATGACTACAACTTAGGGAAAGAGTCGTGTCCTGTCCTGTTTTGTTCTAGATCCAGGTGGATCTAGGGAGATCTGTTAGTGTCTGCACCTACCGATTTGTTCGATAACAAAATTGGCGACTCCACTAGGGATTGAACCCATTTTTGGTGGTTTTTTCTTGGCCCTTTTCTCTTGACCTACCATTTTTCATTCCCATCAATCTCTGAGTCTTGAGGAGACCCTTACAGACTCCCTAGATCCATAAGTTCCCTCAGAAGTTTTGTCCTCTTTCCAAAATTTGCTTGATTACAGACCTTCTCGCACTGCACCCTTCTGTAGCCTGTGAGAACTACTAAAGTTCGCACTCTGTTGTTAAGTTCAGTGTGAAATTCTCGCATTCTGCCTGTGTCTAGCCTGCGAGAATCCTTGATTCTCACACTGTACCACACTGCCAGCCTGCGAACCCAATTGCAAAATTTTTGGATTAAGTCTTTTGTGTCCTCAGATGCCTAGGTTTGTTTGTGTGTCTAGGAAGAACTTCTCTCGCCAGTGATTGAATGTTTCTTGTCTTCAAATATCATGAATGATTAAGTTCTTCTTGATCATGTTTTCTCAATTTTTACCTCTTGGCCTTTTCGCAATAAGGGTATAATCTTCGATTTTGAAATCCGAGTGCTTGTTTGGTTGGGAGCCTTTGATCGGCTTAAAAGTTGAGATCATTTGTTCTTTTCAATTGCTTATTACTTGGAAAATTGTTATCCATATGCATTTGAAGAGACTGGTCTTGTCAGTTTGTTATTTTTGTCTTCATTGAAAGATTGGTTTGGGTGTTTGTTGTATATTTCTTTTTCATTGGTTGCTTGTTTTTTCTTAGTTCCACCCCTGTTGTTTGGTTTCTAACAAAAATTAAAGACATTTTTTTTAAGCAACTTTTTATTTAAAAATATTGGCATTCAATTATTGGAAAACGAACGAATAGGGAATTTGCATTGTTCATGGTTGTTTGATATTACATTTCAGAGAAGATCATACATTGTAGTTCACATTGCTCTAGAAAAATCCTCTCTCCCTCCTATAAATAGGATTCATCAAACAAGAATTTATCTCATTCATTCCTATTTATGCATTGTTGGGTCAGATTCTCACACAACATCAGGTTCATTTCCGTCTCCTTTTGAGTAACAACAACCTTTAATAATATTGCGCAATTTTAAAATTCAACTAGTAACTTTTTGTAGGACTCTTTTACACCAACATTAGCTAAGCTAGAGCTTTGGAATAGGCAGTGAGACACACTCTCCAAAGCACAAAACACATAATAGTATCTTGTGATAAGGAGTGTCAAATTCCATTTGCAACATTTTGTCCTGGGAAGCCCTTCTTGTTAGAATATAGAAGATGGTGTGCTTGTTTTACCATTGACGATACCTTCATCACCGAAACATAGGCCGAAGCCTCCCTCCGAGCACCTTAACCTTGACTGAGAATTCCTCCAGAAGCAAACCCTAGGCTAGATAGACAAACAAAGGGTAGCGCACCTTTCCCCAAGGATAGCGCAACACAAAATATTGATCAGATAGTCCAAACCCTCGCCAATAGATAGTCCAAGCCAACACTGAAAATAGTTGTTGCTGCAGCTGCACCTGCAACCCTACTCCACATGTGCGCACCAAACTGCAACTGCAGTGCGCACCAACTGGGAAACTGCAATTCTAAGATGATGTCAAATGAGAAATGACGCCCTGTATTTATAGTGGTTCTGCCAGTTTTGTCGGGGCCGACTTCTCCTTCTAAATAAGTGTCTGTTTAGTATATTATTATTATTTCTGGCCGACTTCTTCTCTTGGAGGATAATAACCTAATATAAATTATCTTCTTGAGCCGACAAGGCTTCTAGGGTTATTATCCAACTCATTAGGGTTTCTCTTGCTTCCCGGAGTCTTCTATTCTCATCAGGTTCACATGTGGAGGTAAATACCTCCCGCAACTACCATAATATTAACACTCCCTCCT
>JASDQU010370812.1:52026-64145 GCA_032191745.1 Picea mariana
ACAACCTTCTACTTGGCCATAGCTGGATTGATTCCATGCATGTAGTTGTGTCGACTCTTTTCCATGTCGTGCGTTTCCCACATCAAGGAAAAGTTGTTACTGTTGACCAATTGGCCTTCTTTCACTCTGATGCACATACCAACAATGTGCCGTTCATTGCAAAACCCCCTCAGATATGAGAATGTCGGTGTGGGTCTTCTTAAATATTCCTTGTTAATGGGTACTTTCCCCATCCCACCACACGATGTTCCGCATCCATTTTTTGCCTCGATCAACATGATCTCCACCTCTATTCACAGAACCCCTGCGTCTTACGACCCATGGATGGTACCCAACCTCGAAGATCATCTTCATTATGGCGACGAAATTCCTTTGAGTCCGATCGAATCCGCTTATCAAGACATTCAATTGGCAACCCCTGCTACCCCCTCTCTTGGTGATTTATCTCCAGATCCTTTCCACGTCATTTTTCCCACGGACGAGATGATTATGTCTATTATGTTCATGGAAGACACCCCTTGGGATGATGGACATCATCGTTCCATCCTCTTCCTGAAACAACACACCATCGAGGGTTACCAACGGATCTCGACTCCGTCGACTGTTGTCGTCATTTCTACCATTCCCGAGTCTACACATGATCTGTTCTACCATTCTCGCAAGACTATGGTAATTTCTAATGGAAACCCTATGCAGCACATTCTTACACACCAATTGCTAGGGGGAAAATACTTCAAATGGATCGTAATACTCCAGGAGTTTGACTTAGAATTCGAACGTGCTAAGTCCAAGAAATCCTTGGTGTTTGCCGAGTTGATATGCGACCTTCCCTACTCTGAGATGGAAAATGTAGCAGCCGATTCATTACCTGATGAATCCCTTTTCCTGATTAGTTTCGATGACCTTTGGTACAGAAATATCATCATATATCTCCAGACCCAGACTTTTCAGCCCAATTTTTCTAACACTGACCACTGTCGAATACAATACCAAACCCGTCAGTATATTATCCTCGGTGATACTCTTTATCGTCGTGGGATTGACTCTGTTTTTCGACGTTGCCTCACATTTGACAAAGCCGAGAAAGCCCTCAATGACTGCCATTCTGGAGCTTGTGGTGGTCACATGTCTGGGTATGCTACTGCCTAGAAGATCTTACGAGCAGGGTATTTTTGGCCTTATTTATTCAACGACTGTATAATCTCCGTCCAAAAATGCCATGCTTGCCAAACCTACAACAATAAAATATGATCACACCCTGCTCCTCTACACCCGGTGGTCTTTGTTGGTCCTTTTGCAAAATGGGGTATCGATTTCATGACATGTCACCCTCACTCGGCCGGGGGGCATGGATACATTATTGTAGCCATAGATTATTTTATGAAATGGGCCGAGGCGATGCCAACATTCGACAATACCAGAAGGAATTCAACATTATTCATATTCAATCACATCATTGCTCGTTTTGGTGTTCCTCAGGCTATCATTACTGATCACGGTAGCCACTTTAGAAACTTCATGATGTCCGAACTCACTGAAAAGTTGGGTCTTCGCCATGAAAACTCAACACCTTATTACCCACAAGCCAATGGCCAAGTCGAAGCAATAAACAAGGTCGTCATTACCATGCTTCGACGAATGATAGGGATTCACAAAACGAGTTGGCACACGATGCTGTTTTCAGCATTGTGGGCTTACCAGACATCCGTTAAGTCTGCTACCAAGTTTACACCATTGCAGTTAGTTTAGTCTAGAAGCCATATTGTCGATTGAATGTGAGATACCCTCCCTAAAAATAGCCGTCAAACTTCTCCCAGACACTTCTGCTGAAGAAGAACGTGTGTTGTATCTCATGCAATTAGACGAAACCCGTTGCGATGCCACCCTAGTTATAGAAGCCCAAAATAAATGCATCAAAGCCCAATATGAAAAACATGTCAGGCCACACGTTTTCTCCGAAGGTGATCTGGTTCTCCTTTATGAACAAGATCGGGATATGCTAGGAGCCATAAAATTTGAAGCTATGTGGCGAGGTCCTTATATCGTTAGATGAGTTTTGGAGAAAGGAGCTTACGAGTTGGTGGACTACGACAGTATCCCTTTGAGTGAACCCAGAAACGGGTTGTACTTAAAGAAGTACTGTGCCTAAGATCACCTGTGCATGAGTGCTTGTATTTTATTGTATCATACTTCTTGTGTGTTACTGTAGTATGATTTTTTGTTATTTGGTCTCTTCCCTCGACCACTTATGTTACGTTGTACTTGGTTTCCAGATGTCGGAGTCTTCGCTACCCCACATTAGCTTTTTCGATGGCGCTAGCCGTAGTACTCATAACCTTGCTTCTGCTGCATGGGCAATTTATGCACCTACAAACGAACTTATCATTCTGCGAGGTGTGTGCCTTGGTCGTGCGACCAATAATATTGTAGAATATAACACCGTCGTCGAATTGTTGATTGATGCTATTTCGCTTGGCATCTGCCACCTGGTTATACGAATCGATTCACAACTAGTAGTACTACAACTAAGTAATGTCTATGCTATTCGAAGTCCTACTTTATTACGGGTATATATACGAATTCACCTCTTGGAACGTTATTTTGATTATATTGAGTATCAACACATTCCTAGATGTCTAAATACATTGATTGATGCTTTAGCTAACTATGTGTTAGACAGACATTCAGGACATTTATAAACCAATCACACATTACATGTATAACAAAACATAAGATAAGATGGTAGAAGCCGTATATATGTATATAACGATCAAAAGTGTTTACAAAAAGTTTCTTTCCAAGGACCAAAATCTCAAAAATATGAATCCCATGGCTTCTACAAAATAGCATCACGGATGACACTCACGATAACACACAACTGCTTGGGATACCCTACAAAGCAGTCGACTGATAGACTTAGACACGCCCACAGTATGGTGCTGGTAACATCTAGGGATCTCCCCAATAGCCATATCTGGGATGTTAGCGGTCAACCCCTCCAAGTTCTGCTCCACTGCCTCATAGTCTTTGGCATCCCATCTCGCCACTGGAGCCGCCTCTCCTCGCCATTGAATAGGAGACGTTCCTGGAAGTCGATATGGCCCCACACCTGTGTCACCAAAGAGAAATTTTTTGATTAGTTCTTGGATAAACACAAAAACATTTCATATGATAAAAATTACAAAAAACATTTAAAAAGAACAAAATGTGTACTTCTTACATTGATCACCCCACTGAGCATCCTCAGGCAGGGCCAAATCTGGACCCCCTCGTAAATCCAAACCGACATATGCATAGTCATCAATCATCAACATCTGGGGCCTTAACCAGTCAAAAAATGAATCATTGTACTTGATTATAGGCCCATCTACGTGTCGGGCCATGAGGTTGCACCACCTCAACATCCTCGGATCCTGTGGGGACGGTAAACCCCAATCAACCTGTAATCGCAGTAATGGGACCCTTTTGAGGAAGAAGGACACCAAAAGTGATCCGTACCCAAACTGCTTCAAGTTACCCCTTCTACACTTCATCAATTGCCTCTTCATACTGCGAAGAACTGCATCCAACCAGTTGAAGACCCGAGGCTCTGTGCACTCTATGGCGTATTGGAAGTAGCTTTGGAGAGCCATGTGTGGAGCCGCACTCTCGGCCATGCATGCTATAGTGAACAACATGGTTCACAGGGTCAAGTCTTGGACCCCCAAATAGAAACCTTACCCTTGCTTCTTTCTGCCTCAGGAACACAATACTGGTGACAATACTCACTCATAGGGAGTCCACCGCCTCGGCCACCGGTCAAGCTAGCATGGTATCCATGCCATGACAACCCCTTTAGAAAATAGATATCCTCTATATCTAGGGTCAGCGCATGTACTCCCACGTGAAATAGTTGTTGGTCCACATCCCACATGTGGACTAGGTATTCCAACAATCTGAGTTGGGCTCTCATGCCTAGAATCCTAAAGAATTTCAATAGCCCACTGTCCCGGAGGGAAGCAACTGTACTCGGGTCATTCCCGGCAATAGCATCGTCTTCCTCATGTTCTCTTTCTCGCCACTCCAACATTGTGATGGTCAAACACCTGCACAAGATCCATGAGAGAAGAGTTAGCAACTTGTTTCAAACTTTTGCATAATTTTTATTGAGCATTTTTTAACTTTAAAATCCATGTTTTGGCCCTTGCAGGTGAGCCTTTAGCACAGTGCGAGATTCTCAGAGGTGCCCCAAAGGCCACTTGTGAGAATCCTAGATTCTCGCAGGTCCCGCAAAGCCCGCTTGCGAGAATGCTCGAATGCATGGTGTGACCCTAAAATGGATTTAAAACCCTAAAAATTGCCAATAAAAACTAAAACTAAACCATGGAAAAGTTAAAGGATCAAGAGCTTACCTCGTTGGCTAAAACGATTCATCAAATGATCGCTTGTGCCTCCCGCAATCGAGCAAAGAAATTTGAAGGAAAATGAGGTGTGTTGGGCAAAGTTTTTGGCAAAATCACAATGAAATGGTAAAATCCCTTTTTACCCATATTTATTCACTTTTTACCATTTTTGTTGATTTTTTATATTATTTTGTCTATAAAACCTAATGCCCTAATAGTCCTATGAGTGTGGTTTTTTGTAGATATAGCAACTTTGAAGTCCAAACAAAGGAGTACAGGTGTTTTTTTTCTTTTTGTCGCATGTATGACTACTTTTTAGGGTTTTTAGAAAAACCTCCAGCTCAGTCTTCATTCATTCTCGCACTCGAAAATATATGAGAACATAACCGAGTATAATTTTTCTCGTCTTCTCGTACTCGTATGGTAACATGAAAACAACGACCCTAGAGGAGTATCCTTTAAGCTCTTTTCATGCTCCATAAAAATGAAAAGATTGCCGACTGATCTTGTTCTCTTCACGCTCATTAAAGTATCTGAAGAAAACATTTGATGGGCGATAGTTTATCACTTTTTCGGTCTCGTCAAACTTATTTACAAAAAAGGAATTGGGAGAGTTCTCTTTAATTGTTTTTCAGACTCTCAAAACATGAAAAACTTCTGAGTTTTCTATCCTTGGACTTGTTAAACAAACATCGACAGACCCGTATGGGACCGAACCACTCCTTCCTAGGGTTCGTTAAATATACTCCGGGGGACTCATCCAAAGTATGAGCTTACATCAACAAGCATATGTTATCCTCCTCAAGCTTGCGTAAAAATAAAGAGGTGCTCGCCAGAAATGGTGGGGGAAATTTTGGGAAAGGGATGTGTTTTCGTATTCATATTAATAGTAGTAAGCGTCACTCTTGAACATGACACCCCCTATTCGTCATTTGAATCTGGGTTGGGAAATCCATTTATCTCTTGTTTGACTTGCTACAAGGTCATATCTTGGGTCGTCTTTGAGTCAGTGCTGCCAAGTCCTTGGTCATGTCGTTCATATTTTCAAGAGAAGTTCACACGAGTCCTCTATTGAGTCGGCCATCTGCAATTGTCCATTCTTACTATGTCGGCCTTCCCTGTGTCCATTTCGACTCGTATTCATACTTTGTCTCATCCTCAAAATCTGTTACTTATTTCGTGTCCTTGATGGGGGATACATTAAGGCCCTCCTGTGATGAGTCTTATTCCGTCGACTCCAACTCATTATCCGGAAATGAGACTTAGAAATCATTTAGTACCTTAGAGCATGCATGCCTTAATGGCAGGTCTCTTCGCTTTCGACAGGGGTTTCACATCATTGATCCCTGATCGAAAGATTCCGCCGAGTGCTTGACTTCGGCTCATTCATTCACATTCGTTCGGATTGTACTTCGGTACCTTGGGAGTCATTGACATCAATGGCAATTTCCTTTGGACTTGTTAACGGTTTTCATCAATGACTGATAATCAAGTGGTTTCTACCATGTTCGACTTCAAGACATGTAATTGCATGGCTAGATTCGTACTTTCAGGTGATGGGATTGAAGACCCCGGGTCTCATATTTTTGATCCAGGCTGCTATGGAGTCTGTATGATTTGTGTCGGTGCATAGATCCACTTTGTATGTCACATGGCTATGTCATCTTAATTCAAGTCTTCTCACATAGAACCACAGTGTATTCCTGGTGGCTATGTAGCGTTTTGACGGCATGGATCCACAGTATATGATTGGTGGCCATGACCTACGATTCCATTCATTTGTGATCTGAGCATGGTAATGCCTACCTCAGAACTGGTATTATATTCTACAGATGCTTGGTTGTTTACAAGTTTTCAATTAGGTGCGCTCCTGGTTTCTGACACACACACGCAATTTACAAAGTATTTTGGCTATCACAGATTCCAAACTCATACTTTGGGGGGCATTTTGTTACACATGATTTTTGTCACTTTGGTGATGTCTCTACAAGTG
Source organism: Picea mariana (assembly GCA_032191745.1). Classification (NCBI taxonomy): domain Eukaryota; kingdom Viridiplantae; phylum Streptophyta; class Pinopsida; order Pinales; family Pinaceae; genus Picea; species Picea mariana. The sequence goes on from JASDQU010370812.1 coordinate 58,402, forward strand.
ATGTGTTTAGGCTCCCACAAGGAATTTTTTCCTGAGAAAGATGATTGCTTTCTTCTTCCAAAAAACACATTTTTAAGATGAGTTCGTAGGCTGCCTATGTTATAGGGTGTGATAATCCCTCATTCTCGCAGGCCACCCACACTTAGGGTGTGAACTATTCGCAGTCTACTCCATAGATAGGGTGCGAAATTGTTTTTAATCTTGGAAAGGAGAAGAAGTCACGAAGGTTCTAGAAGGGGATCTTCTAGAAAATGAGTTGGCATTCGCATGGTTGGCATCCTACTGACTTCTCAGATTTGGTGGGATCATCCTCATCCATGTAACCATCCCTCCTTCTCCTANGTTAAGTAAGATTGAATGAAGAATTGGTGAAAGAATTGTGTGAAGAACCCTGCTTGGACAGAAGCTTGAAGACTCTATTTGGTCTATCAAGAGGTATTGGATCTTCGTCATGCAAGTATAGAGAAAGTGTGTGTGTTGGAACCAAGAGTCACTGAAAGGAAGCTTGCAACATCAAGGCGATCAGGTTGTATCTTCTACTTTCAATTAATGTAATACAATGATATGCCCCTTTCCCATAAAATCACTCTTATTTTACAGCATAACTCCTTGATCATATGCATAGGTTGACATTGAATATACTTTGCTATATTCACTTTGGTTGGTTTGTGTTGTCTTGGACCTGACTTCACAAGAGAACCAGAGCGAAGCGGGAACAACAGAGACCTAAGGAAGCAATAAAAAGGTATGTCACTCCTTCCTTATTATTAGTAGATTCAATGACTACAACTTAGGGAAAGAGTCGTGTCCTGTCCTGTTTTGTTCTAGATCTAGGTGAATCTAGGGAGATATGTTAGTGTCTGCACCTACTGATTTGTCCGATAACATTGTCCCCTTCAACAAATTGACATTCAGAATGAACCTGATGTGATTGCTGCTTCATGCGATTCTGAGCCATGACCAAATTTTCTTTGAGGGTATGGAGAATGGCCTCACAGGCTGCAATATGTTTTTCAACCTCCTGAGCCTTTGAGTCACCTAGCATGTATGAGAGAACTGACGATGGATTTTGTCCATAGATTCCTTCAAAAGGCGTCATGTGAGTAGCTGTGTGGTAAGATGTGTTGAACCACCATTCAGATAGGAGTAACCATTGAGCCCATTGATTTTTTCTATTGGATGCAAAACACCATAAATATGTTTCCAAACATTTTTTGATGAATTCAATTTGGCCATCAATCTGGGGATGATAGATGGTGTTGAGATGCAATTGAGTTCCCTGGAATTTGAACAATTCTCGCCAACAATTGTTAGTGAAAGTTGGATCTTCGTCAAAGACAATACAATGAGGCATGCCATGAAGTTTGAATATATTGTCCATGAAAATTTGTTTTACTATGGATGTGGTGAATAGGTGTTGAAGAGCACATAAATGATCATATCAACTACCCCCATGATGAATGACTTATTTCCCGATTTAGGTAAGCCAACAATGAAATCCATAGAAATATCCCTCCAAATAGCAAGGGGAATCATAAACGGTTGGAGTGTTCCTAGAGATTTGAATGTTTCTCCCTCGTTGCGTTGATAGACATCACATTCAACCACAAAGGTGTGAATGTCTTGTTTCATACCATCCCCAAAAACATAACTTTTGACCCGTTCATAGGTTTTGGTAAACCCTGAATGCCTAACTATGGGTGAATCATGAAGCTCAAAAAGCACCATTGATTTAAGTTGTGATTGTTTTCTTAAATGCATATGAACTTTCTAGAAAATCTATTCATTGTGCTAAGATTACCTTGGAGAAGCTGGGGATTGGTGTTGCAATTGTTGGATCAGGTGATAAATTTTGGGGTCATGCAACCATTCCTGGTGAACAACTTGGATCCAATCTGGTACATTGAAGGAGAGGGAAAAGAGGGAACCTTATTCTTCATACTTCCTGGAAAGAGCTTCAACAACCACAATTTATTTTCCCTTGTTGTAAATGATCTCATAATCATATCCAAATATCTTGGTCACCCATTTTTGCTGCTCTCGGGATGAAATTTGTTTTTCCAGAAAATACTTGAGGCTCTGATGATCATTTTTAATTTGGAAGCATTGCCCCAATAGATAAGGATGCCAAAGATACACAACATGCAGAACAACCAACATTTCCTTTTCATATATTGTTTGGCCCAATTGTCTCTCCGAAAGTTGTTTGCTAGTGAAGGCCGAAGGCCTGCCATATTGCATGAGGACTGCCCCAATTCCTTTCCCAGAGGCATCACATTCTAGGACAAATATATTTGTGAAGTTGGGAAGTGCCAGGATAGAAGTCGTGCACATAGCCTCTTTAAAGGTGTGAAAGGATTGATCAGCTATGGGAGTCCAAGTGAAATAATTCTTTTTAAGGAGAGTAGTGAGAGGTGTTGCAATTTTTCCATAATTCTGAACAAAATTGTAATAATAGCCCATTAAACACAAAAAACCATGAAATACCTTAATATTTTTAGGGTGAGGCAAATCCTGCATAGCTTCAATTTTCTTAGGATCCACTTGTACACAATCCTTGCCAACAATATCACCTAGGTACTCCACTTCTAAGGCTCCAAAGAAACATTTAGATTGTTTGAGGAAAAGTTGGTGCTGAGAGAGTAGATGGAGAACTTGATCCACATGGGTGATATGGGATGACCAAGTTTTACTATAGATGATAATATCATCAAAGAAAACTAGGACAAAATGGCAAAGAAAAGGAAGGAAGACATGATTCATGAGAGTTTGGAAAGTGGAGGGAGCATTACACACGTCAAAGGGAATTGCCAATAACTCATAGTGACCCTCATGAGTTCGAAATGCAGTCTTGGGAATGTATTCCTCTTTCATGTGCATCCAGTGGTAGCTAGAACAAAGATCAAGTTTAGTAAAGTACTGAGCACCGCTCAATTCATCTAATAGATTATCAATGACAGGAATGCGAAATTTGTCTTTGATGGTGAGTTTGTTGAGGGCTTGAAAGTTTGGACACTTGCTCCAAGTTCCTTATTTCTTGAGTACCATGACCACATGAGAAGAATAGGGTGTGGTACTAGGATGGATAACATCCGCGTCGAGCAATTATTGAACAATTTTCTCAATTTAATTCTTCTAGGAAAAAGGATGATGATAAGGGAAAACATTGGGAGGAAGACTTCCCAAGATGAGAGAAATGGAATGAACATGAACACCAAGGAAAGGGAAAAGTCCATGAGGAGTGGAAAAAATAGGTTGGTGTTAGGAGAGGATAGATTGGAGGTCAGGATGCATAGACAGTGTCTCAACTGCTTGAATGGAATAGTGTTGGGAAATAATTCCCAAATGACCTTTTTTGAGTACCTTTTCCATTCGATGGGAATTGATGATCTCCAGGGAGCCTGCTGTGATGCCTTGGAACTTATACTGTTGTTCTTCCTATTGTAGTTGCATGGTTAATTCTTTAAAATCCATGAGAATGGGGCCTAGAGTGCGTAACCATTCAACACTGAGCATAATGTCACAACTGTTGAAATATTGTAACTACAAAGAGTATTCTATTTATTATTGAGTTATTATTCATTAGATCAATCCCCTTTTATGGATTGATCAAGTCGGGCATTGTAAATGACCAAATCCCCTTTTGTGGATTGGTTAAACCCTCGATATATTATGAAAATTCAGAAGTCGAACCCCGGGCTAATTAAAGTGGTTTTAACCACTAATAAGAGAAGTAGGCCCTGCCCAGTGAAGAGAGACCTTTCCAGCTCCTTCCAGTTTGTATCAATAAAGGAATCCAATGCCTCATTTGATCATTCGCTCAACTCACTCATCTAGTGCGCAAGTTTGAAGGAAGCTGCATTTGCTAGTTGCTGGAAGAAGGAAGAGAGAGAGGAACATTGCTCAGTAGAGGATATTCTCTAGTGTTTGGTTTATTGTCTTGGCATTGCATTGGCTATCTATATTAAGGAATTTTTTGTTGGGTTTTCTCCCCCATGAGGGTTTCCCAGGATAAATGATGTGTATCTTGTGATTGTGTTTCTCTCAGTGATCATATCTATGTTATGGCTATCTAGTAAATTGAAAATATACCTAATAATAGCTAAAACCTTAACATGGTATCAGAGCTAAGATGAAGAGAGCATCTTTCACTGGATAAAGAAAAACGTCACTCTTGCCGTACAAGAAAATTAGGGATACTTATTAAAGAGGAATTTCAGCCTAAAAATCATCAAGGAAGTGCGCCCTAGCCTATGGAACTCTTTGGCATCTTCAGTGCACTTTTTCAGTGGATAGAACTCCCAAAAAGTGAAACCCTAGTTTTCACCGGTACAAGAAAACTAGAAAACCAAAAGTACCATAAAACCAAGAAACCAGAACCAATACCAGAAATACCAAAAAACCAAGAAACCAGAACCAGTACCAGAAGTACTAGTCCAGAATTCCGCTGGTCAAGTTTGAAGGGGAAAAATTTCAATTTTATGAAATATAACTCAACCAGGCTACTCGCCTCAGCCAAGCGCACCTCTTGGTAAGTTCAAAATTAAATTCTGAGAATTTTTTATTTTTGGTTATTTTCTTAGCTCCAGGTAAAGATGTCTAAAAGCACTAAGCTTGTTGATAGGATAGAAGGTGTGGAAAAATTCCTTGCCTGGAAGTATAGGATTTCACTTATTCTTGAAGAGAATGACCTAACAAGATTCATCAAAGAATATGTACCAGAACCTACTGATGCTGCAGATAAAGCAAAACACCAAAAGGACATAGTTAGGGCCAAGAGAATCATTGCAAATTCTATTAAATATCACTTGATTCCTCAAGTGGCCTCAAAGAAGACTCCAAAATAAAAGTTTGATTCCCTAACCAGACTGTATGAAGGAAAGAATGTCAATCGAAAGACGAATCTAAGAACTCAACTGAAAAGTACAAGGATGCAGAAAGGAGAAACTACACTTTGTCCAACTAGACGAGAAGAATACAAGAAGAGAAACAAGAGGCACCATGCCCATACAAGTGAATATGAAGAGCCACCCACAAAGATTTTAAAAGAACAGATTGAATACTATGTCTTAATATTTTCCCTCTTGGATTAGTGTCACCTGGTGAGGACACTTGGCTAATAGATAGTGGTGCTTCCAAGCACATGACAGGTCAAAGAGATGTTATCTCTTGCCTCACAGAAAATAAGTTTCCCCATAAAGTTACACTTGGAGATGATTATCAATACCCTATAAAAGGAGTAGGAGAATCAAATTACAAACTTGATTCAGGGACCCCAATGAAGATGAAGGATGTACTATATGTACCAGGTTTGACAAAGAACTTACTTTCTATCTCATATTTAGAGAAGAAAGGATTCAGAGTTTCCTTCATAGATGGAGAAGTTCTCATGTGGCCCAAAGGAAAAACCATGGAAGAAGCAATTGTTATTGGAAAAGAAGAAGGTGGCTTGTATAAGCTAAAGGGCCACTCAGAAGTAGCCTTGACCCATTCCATTGAGAATCCATGTGAACTTTGGCATATAATACTATCTCACATCAAATACAAGGCATTACCATATGTAAGTAAGGCAGTCCCAGGTCTACCAGAATTCAAGGTTGACCATGAAGGTGTGTGCACTGGATGTGCACAAGGAAAGAACATCAAGAACCCTTTCCCTAAGAGAGATAATAAAGTAGAAGGAGTCATAGAGCTCATTCACTCAGATGTATGTGGCCCAAGGCCATCAACCTCCATAAATGGGT
>JASDQU010370812.1:64245-78626 GCA_032191745.1 Picea mariana
AGAGTTTATATACCAGGTTACCATCATATTGAGATCAATAGGGATGTAACCTTTGATGAAGATTGAATACTCAAGAAATCAAGAAGATGCAAACTTGAAGAAGTATATGAAGAAGAACCCGTGGCTCCCAGAGTTGCAGAACCAGTGAGGGAAGTTATAACTTCCACTGATGAGGATATTCTAGAAGATCATGACATAATAGAATCCCAAGAACCTCCCCATATGATGATCTCCCACAAGAGAAATCCAACCTGAGAAAGGGAACTTATTCAAGATGGAGAGAAGTATGGTGCCCCCGAAGGAACCATGAGGCAAGTCAAGAAACCCAATCCATTCTCCAGTTATATGGATTTGATGTGTGATCTATTAGAGAAGGAGCCTACTTGATTTGAAGAAGCCATTCAAAATAAAGAATGATAATATGCCATGACAGAAGAATACGAATCCATTATAAAGAATGATGTATGGGAAATAGTTCCTAGACCAAAGAGTAAGGATGTGGTATATTCCAAATGGATTTTCAAAATAAAACATGCTACTGATGGAAGTATTGATAAATATAAAGCAAGTCTTGTTGCTCGTGGATTTCCTCAAAAGGAAGGCATTGAATATGAAGAGACGTTTTCTCCTGTAGCCAGATACACTTCAATCAGAACCATCATAGCTCTTGCAGCTAATATGAAGTAGAAGTTATGCCATATGGATGTGAAAACAAATTTCTTTAATAGTGCCATTGAAGAAGAAGTGTATATAGAAAAACCTCAAGGGTTTGAATTTGAAGACATGAAGACTCATGTATGCAAGTTGAAGAAGGATCTATATGGTTTGAAGCAAGCTCCTAGATCTTGGTATGCAAGGATTGACAGTTTCTTGATGAGCTTGGGATTTTCTAAGAGTAAATCTGATTCTAACCTTTACTTCAAGGTTATGAGTGATGAGCCTGTTATATTGCTGTTGTATGTGGATGATTTTTTCTTAACTAAAGAAGAAAATGTCATCACTGATTATAAGAAGAAGCTCGCTACATAATTTGACATGAAATACCTTGGCCTAATGCACTATTTCTTAGGTCTTGAGGTCTGGAAGAGCCTAGAGAAAATAATCCTTAACCAAGGGAAGTATGCAGTTGAAATACTGAAGAGATTTGACATGTTGGAGTGAAAATCCATGAATACACCCATGGAAACAAAGTTGAAGCTCCTGGTTGACACTTTGTCAGAATTGATTGATGCTACCATGTACAAACAGATCATTGGATCGTTGATGTATCTGACAAACACCAGACTAGATATATGTTTTGCTGTGAACACCTTGAGTCAATTTCTGGTAGAGCCCAGTCGTGTTCACCTGGTTGTTGCAAAACATGTGATGAGGTACCTTAAGGTTACATTAGATTGTGGTCTCAGTTATAGATCACAACTTAAGACTGAGTGGTTATACTGATTCAGATTGGGCTGGAAGTGTCTCTGACAGAAAGAGCACTTCAAAATGTTGTTTAAGTCTGGGGTCAACCATGATCTCATGGAAGAGTAGGAATCAATCAATCATTGCTCTCACCACGATAGCAGTATAATACATTGATGCATGTTACTCCAGTTGTGAAGCCATATGGATTCAGAAGTTGTTGACAGGTCTATTCGATCTAGAGATGGAAGAAAACTTGATTCTATGTGATAACGAGAGTTGCATAAATATGACAAAGAACCCTGTGTTCCATGACAAGTCAAAACACATAGAGATCTGATATCATTACATCCGTGATATGGTGTAGAGAGGATCCATAAAGCTCCAGTATGTTAGCACAAATGAACAGGTTGCTGATGTGTTGACCAAGCCTCTATCTTGTGTAAAGTTTGAGCACTTTCGAGATAAGCTTGGTGTAGTCCGAAAGGACCTCCCTTGAAAGGGGGAGTAGTGTTGATGCCAGCCTAGTACTAGAGATTTCCAGCTTCATGCTGATGTTGTTGTGATGCCAGCCTAGTGCCGAAGATTTCTAGCTTTGTGCTGATGTTGTTGTGATTCCAACCTCGTGATGAATATTTCTAGCCTTGTGCTGATGTTGTTGTGATGCCATCTTCATGCTGATGTTGATGAGATGCCAGATTCATGCTAAAGATTTCTAGCCTAGTGCTGATGTTGATGTTGCTCCAACCTTCGTGCTGTGATGCTATTGTTGTTGATGATGCTACAACCTTCGTGCTATGATGTTGTTGGTGTTGATGATGCTCCAAACTTTGTGCTATGATATTGTTGTTGTTGATGTTGTATCATCCTTTTGCTGTTATTGATGATGATCTATTAGTGTTATCCTAATCCATGTTGATGCAGATTATAATGATGCCATTCCAATTTCCTGTTGTGAATGATGATATTGATGATGAGAAAACTTTCGATGATTTATAGATATGCCAGTTAGTGTTCCAGATGCTGTTGATGTTGATGCCCTCTCTCTCTCTCCTTATGATGTTGTAGAATACCCTTCTTGTTAAGGGGGAGTGTTGAAATATTGTAACTACAAAGAGTATTCTATTTATTATTGAGTTATTATTCATTAGATCAATCCCCTTTTGTGGATTGATCATGTCGGGCATTGTAATTGACAAAATCCCCTTTTGTGGATTGGTCAAACCCTAAATATATTATGCAAATTGAGAAGTCACTCCCCAGGATGATTAAGGTGGTTTTAACCACTAAGAAGAGAAGTTGGCCCTGCCTAGTGAAGAGACACCTTTCCATATACTGCCAGTTTGTATAAATAAGGGAAGTCAATGCCTCATTTGATCACTCACTTAGCTCACTCATCTAGTGTGCAAGTTTGAAGGAAGTTGCAATTGCCAGTTGCCGGAAGAAGGAAGAGAGAGAGGCACATTGCTCAACAGAGGATATTCTCTAGTGTTTTGTTTATTGTCTTGGCATTGTCTTGGCTATCTTTATTAAGGATTTTTTTGCTGGGTTTTCTCCCCCATGAGGGTTTCCCAAGATAAATGCTGTGTATCTTGTGATTGTGTTTCTCTCAGTGATCATATCTATGCTATGGTTATCTATTAAATTGAAAAGAAACCTAATAATAGCTTAAATCTTAACAACAACCACCCATGTCGATAGAAAACATATGATATTTAAGGTGGTATTGACCAATTTGTAGGCACACATTTTCACAACACCCACCACATTTAATGGAATCACCATTGGAAATCATGATTTGAAAATTGTTGACGTTACAGATATAACAATTGATTTCTTGGGTAATGTAGTGGTGAATACAATTATGGGTGCTTCCACTATCAACAAGAATGATGACTTTCCTATGCTTAATATAGATAATTAGCTTGAGGGTTTGGGGAGCGTAGAAGCTAGTGAGGGAATGTAGTGAAATTAGTGGTTCAACTTATGGTGGGTCAACGGGTAGAGTAATATCATCTATCGGGGGTAGCTCTTCCATAGGTGATACTTCAACCTCATATTCAGAAAAATCCTCAGAAATGGCCATAAAAATATTATGTTCCTTACACTTGTGCCCGAAAAAATATTTGTCATCACAATTATAGAAAATACCCTTGAGTTGGCGTTCAACCATTTCTTCCTGTGTTAATTTATGCATCTTGAGAGAGGTGGCATGAGGGGTGGGATTGGTAGGTTGAGGGAAAGGAAGTAAAGAGGGTTTTCGGTTCTGGGAAAAAACAACCTATTTTGCTTGTTTGTTGCATTTAGTATCTTCTGACCAAGTCTTGGGGCAAGACATGATGACCTGGGATTAGATTTCTTCCTTTAGGCCACTGATAAAACATACCATAAAGAAGGCTCTATGTTTTTAAATACAAGTGCTCAAAGGTGGTTATAAAGTATTCCACTATGCCAAACTATTTCAACTTGGTCAAACAACCTAAATAGTGGATGTCTGTGTCAAAGTGTTCATAAAGCTGTGCAAAAGTTTAGGTCCAAGCAACATACCCCTGGCGAGAATTTTTACACCATTGCCAACATTTCCAACATTCAATGTCTAGATAGAGAACAACATAACAAAATTTGGCCAACTCATCAGTAATTCCATGCAAAGAAAAATAATGCTTCATTTGGGTGACCTAGCCTGTGGGATCAGAGCCATCAAATTTATTGACCTTAAGTCAGGGAAGATGGGGGTTGGAATGAAAGGCCATAGTGTGGTAGGGTTGTTCAGGGAAGGGGGGGTCCTAGGATCTATTAAAAATGGGTTGAGAGAAGTAGCGAGTGTCAAGTTTTCCCTCTAATTGGTAAAATTGAGGGTCAACTTTGGAAAATTGGGTCTGGAATTGGTCCTCGAGATGGTCAAATTAGGCCTTGTTTTGTTTTATTTTGGCCTGCAGACCTTGGGTGTGAGTGTTTTCCATGTGGAAAGTGGGGGTTACTGGAATGGGGAGTGGGTCCACTGAAAAAAAAATGGATAGGTGATATATATTACTACAATCATGGCAACAAGGGTAAGCCATTGAGATACATGTCAAATAAGGGTGTCGAGAAGGGTGGGTGGGACCACATAAAAAAGAGGCTTAGAAGTGAGAGGTACCATGAAAATCAGGGATAAAAGGGGATTCCAATAGGATAGGTCACAAATAAGGGTATCAGGAAGGGGGTCGGGTCCACGAGAAAAAGACTTAAAATGATAGTTATCATGATGATCAAGTGAAGGGAGGAATCCAATGAGATAGGTGTCGAATAAGGGTGCTGGTGGTACCACTATACTATTTGTTTACTTCTGTAGAGTTATACTTCGTCCTGAATACTGCAGTGATGAATGACCCAAATTGTTAACATGAAAAATTCTATAGGAATTTCGCAACTAGAATGTAGAAGGCAAGGTTGCATGGAAATAGATCTTGTTTGTTCCTTTTTTATTTTGTTTTTTTCCCAAGGGTTAGGGTTTACAGGGTTCCAATAGACAAGGGTTTTCCCTGTGCTATATATCTCTGATATACATGTGGGGTCGAACAATATTACTCGGCCCAATATCTTAGGGAACCAACTAAGGAGGCTCGACCATACCCTTAGCCATGCTACCTGATTGCCCATGTACTAGAGAGTATATTCACGAGTGTTCTTCTCAATGTCATTATAACAGTTAGGTGGTTGATTGGATGATATAGGGATGGTTTCAGGAGACCTAGGGGAGTCATGATATACCTGACAGTTCATGGGAGTGATGGCCATTTACAGTTTCTGTCAAATGTGGTATGACTCGAAGGGTACCAACAGTTGTTACAGAGGTTTCAAACAAGGTTAAATGTTGGTTTCTAGAAAACCTCGTGAAATCGTATGTACTTATTGCATGTAGTATTACCCACCACAATTTTACTTGCTGAATGACCAATATTTGTGCTTTAAAGACACCAATAATACACCTCTACCCTGAAAAAAAAAAATTCCCACAGTTTCCACAGAGGAAAGTGGTCTGATACCATATTGTTAGGTACCAGATCTATTATATGAAGTAGAAAAAATAAAATACTATAGAAAATACCAGTCGAACAACAAAATGTAGAGATCCACAACCCAAAATGATACCTTTATTTATAGAAATAAATGTTCACTTTCCTCTTCGAGGGGGATACCTCCAGTAGAGAAACTCTCTATTACAATAATTCTCAATAAAAACTTTTCTCATGCCTCCTACTTTTATTTATACTAATTCTATCTTCTAAATAACATTCTAGAGGAAGATCTTTCTATAAGCGGAAGCTTCGATTAGGTATTCTTACATTGACTTGTTCATATTTATTAAATAGGCCTTATTAATTAATTTCAACCTTTATTACATGAAAAATATATTATTATACCTACGTGAGGGGTGAGAGAGTTTAGGTCCCTAACAATTTCCCTCCACTGATCACATACCCCAAATACGCCGATGATTTCTAAGAAAACTCACATTTCTTGAGGTTATCCAATAGCTGGTGCTTTTCTAGGGTCTCTAACACTTGCATAAGATGTGATATGTCCTCTTCCTAGGTATAGCTATAAACCAATATATCATCCAAATATATTATAACAAATGAATCTAAATATGGGAGTAATACATCATTCATCGGTCTCATAAATTTATTTGGTGCATTACATAAGCCAAATGGCATAACCAATCTCTTTTGGAACAATACCTTCTGGTTGGGACAATAGTTGATCTACTATTTCTAGATAATATTGACACACATAGTTAAGGGATGGTTCAGATCCAACCATTTCAAATAAGGTTTTACCCTTGACTCTGGAAACTCGAATATCCTCGATAATAGGTAATACTTCTATTCATACATACCTTGCCTTGTCTTGAAGGTGGTCTTCCAAGTGTCTTCTTCTTTGACACGTACCTAGTGGTATCTTGATTTTATATCCAACTTGGTGAAGTACTTGGTGTGATGCAAGTATTCTAACAAATCATTGATCCTAAGTAGAGGGTATCGATTCTTGAGTGTAATTTTTTTTAAATATCTATAATTGATACACATCCGCCAAGTCTCATCTTTCTTAGGTACTATAATAATAGGTGGCCCAGAAGATGAGGTGATTGGTCGAATCACACCCTAATCCAACAGTTGCTGTATTTTCTTATTCACTTCATTTTCTTCTAGAATGTACTATCTATACAATCCAATGTTTGGCAATGGGGAGTCTAGAAATAATTGTATTTCATGATCCACTTCCCTCTTGGGTGGTATCCCTTTAGGATCCTAGAACACACCTCTATATGCCTGTATAAAATCCTCTAATTGATGTTTCTACTCTTTAGTAAACCCCTCTAAGGATGCCTTTACTCTTATCAACTCATCATCAAATTGATTTTCTCTTAATAAAAGTAAAACACATTTCTTATTGGAACTAATCAACTTCTTGGCTTGGTTGACACTTACCAGTGAGATATTCGATTTACCTTTGTGTACATTGATTATATAGTAATTCCCATCCTTGATCAAGCAATACTGATTGTCTCTCCACATGAATATTGCATCCCTCATATACATGTAGGGGCTCCCAAACACTACACCACACATGTCCAGGGGTACTTCATCCAACACCATTTCAACAATAAAGTCTGCACTTACAACAAATTTGATCTTACACTATTTCATTACCTTGACCTTTAAATCCTTATTTACCCAACCTAATGGATAGGGGTTAGGATGATCACAAACCTCCAATCCAAGTTTGCTAACCAGATATACTGTTATGAGATTAGACTATGAATCGAAGTCAAACAAAGAATGTATCTTGGTATTCTTGAACTATATCTTGATGTGGAAAATTTTGGTCATCTCCTTCTCTTCTATGTGATGAAAGCTACTCATATTCACCTCCATCTACACTGATCTGAAAGAATTCTTCTCATCCACATCATATTTTATTTTGACCTAATTGCTCAAGTTCGCGGCTAGACGATTCCTTTTCTTTGCATAATTCTTGTGGTTCTTCGGGTTCATCTTTGGATGTAGTTTCCAACACTTTTCCTCGGTGTGACCTTGAATATTGCAATGGTTACAATGGTTTTTGGGATCCTTTCACTAATGTGAAATGGATTCCATCTTCTTATCCTTCCCCCCCTTCCACTTATTTTTCACCTCCTTGGAGGCTTCCTGGTGGTCTTTCTACTTGGAAGCATTTGGATGCCCTTTCATGTGGCCTATGTTTTCCATATACTATTCCTGTACAATTTCCTTGTCCACTATCCTTAGATTGAAAATAATCACTTGCTTTTGTATATGACTATGTAGACCTCCCAGATAGTTGAGGAGTACATCCATGTTCTTAGGATATATACCCAACATGATGGCCATCTTTCCAATACACTATGACCTGACCCTATTCTGAAGTAATTCCAATGGATCCATTGGTCCTCTACACACCCAATAGGATATAACTTGGACTTAAGGAGGGTTTTGAAATCCTCCCACTTAAAGCATGGTCCTCTAACTTCATCTTGGAAAATTATATCTTTTGCTCCTCATATATATGGTGAGCGTTGAAATAAAATTCTAGTTGTTGAAACCAATGATTTAGCTTTAATGCATTGATCTCACCTTGGTATGGATTTAATTCAATGTTTTATTCCATCTTGAATAGGGACTATGGAGGGTTAACAACACTCGAATTGGGATTCTCTTTCTTGGTCTCTTTCCTTGACTCCTTTTTTGTTTCTTCATTATCTCCTGATTTCCCTTCTGATCTGATCTCAGAGTTAGAGTCTCCAACCTCTCTGTGTGGTCTGAGCTACCTTGCTAGAGCCACCATGAGGAGGGACATATTGTGAGATATGTCAGTGAATTTCTCTTCTAGCCTTGCAATTATCTCCTCTAATGGATCTAAAGGGTTTTTATGAACGGACTCATAGACCATGGCTAGGGTTCTACAGATTTTTTCTTAAACTAATTCCTATATCCCTGCAAATTCCCAAAAATACCCCAAAGAAACATGGCTCTGATACCAAGGTGAAATAAAATTTTGACTTAAATCCATACCAAGGTGAGATCAATGCATTAAAATTGAATCATTGGTTGCAACAACTAGAATTTTATTTCAACACTCACCATATATATGAGGAGAAAAATATATCATTTTCCAAGATGAAGTTAGAGGGACATGGTTTAACCTGGTGGGAAAGTCACACAGAAACACTTAGGCTGGAGGGTGATCCACCAACAACTAAGTGGGAGGATTTCAAAACCCTCATTAAGTCCTAGTGCTATCTTATTGGGTATGTAGAGGACCAATGGATCCATTGGAATTACTTCAAGAAAAGGTCAGGGTGGAGTGTATAAGAGTACACCACCGAGTTCAAAAAGATGGCCATCATGTTGGGTATCTATCCTAAGAACATGGATGTAATCCTCAACTATATGGGGGGTATATATAGTCATATATGAAAGCAAGTGATGATTTTCAATCTAAGGATAGTGGACAAAGAAATTGTACAGGAACAATATATGGAAAACATAGGCCACAAGAAAGGGCATCCAAGTGCTTCCAAGCAAAAAGACCACCATGAAGCTTCCAAGGAGGGGGAAAAAAAGTGGAAGGGGGGAAAGGATAAGAAGATGGAATCCATTTCACATCAGTGAAAGGATCCCAACAACCATTGTAACCATTGCAATATTGATGGTCACACTGAGGAAAATTGTTGGAAACTACATCCATAGATGAACCCGAAGAACCACAAGAATGATGCAAAGAAAAATAATCTTCTAGCCATGGATTTGACCTAATTCCTCGAATCTATGGCTTGGGGATTCTTTTTCTTTGCATTATTCATGTGGTTCTTTGGGTTCATCTATGGATGTAGTTTCCAACACTTTTCCTTATTGTGACCATCAATATTGCAATGTTTACAATGGTTGTTGGGATCCTTTCACTGATGTGCAAAGGATTCCATCTTCTTATCCTTTCCCCCCTTCCACTTCTTTTTCCCCTCCTTGGAATCTTCCTGGTGGTCTTTCTACTTGGAACCACTTGGATGTCCTTTCTTGTGGCCTATGTTTTCCATATATTTTTCGTGTTCAATTTCCTTGTCCATTATCCTTACATTGAAAATGATCACTTTATTTCATATATGACCATGTAGACCCCCAGATAGTTGAGGAGTACATCCATGTTCTTAGGAGAGATGCCCATCAGGATGGCCATATTTATGAACTTGGTGGTGTACTCCTATACACTCTACCCCAACCTTTTCTTGAATTAATTCCAATGGATCCATTGGTCCTCTACATACCCAATAGGATAGAATTGGGAATAAATTAGGGTTTTGAAATCCTCCCACTTAGTTATTGGTGGATCACCCTCCAGCCTAAGTGTTTTTGTGTGACTTTCCCACCAGGTTAAATCATGGTCCTCAAAATTCATCTTATCAAATGACATATTTTTCTACTCATATATATGGTGAGAGTTGAAATAAAATTCTATTTGTTGCAACCAATGATTCAGTTTTAATGCATTGATCTCACCTTGGTATGGATTTAAGTCGATGTTTTCTTCCATATTGAATAGGGACTATGGAGGGTTAATGACACTTGAATTGGGATTCTGTTTCTTGGGGTATTTTCTTGACTCCTTTTCTAGTTCTTCATTATCTCCTAATTTCCCTTCTGATCCTATCTAAGAGTTAGAGCGTCCAACCTCTATGTGTGTGTTCCGAGCTTTCTTGCTAGATCCACCATGAGGAGGGACATATTGTGAGATATGTCAGCGATTTTCTCTTCTAGCCTCGCAATTCTCTCCTCTACTGGATCTAAAGGGTTTTTATGAACATAATCGTTGACCATGGCTAGGGTTCTGCGAATTTCATCTTAAACCAATTCTTGGATCCCTGCAGCTTCCCAAAAATACCCCAAAGAAATTCACTTGTGTGGATTTCATTTTTTGTTCTTTTGTTTCCTGTAGTTTATTTATTTCTATTTTCTATACACAAGAAGACTATCACATAGAAGTTATTATTTGAATAAAATATTGTTCACATCAGTCATAAAAAACTTCATTAATTGGATGATTGAAATCTTGTGATTGTTTAATAGCTAATGATCTAGTAGTTTAATTATCTCAGGTGTTCAGAATCGTTCTTGTGATTTTATTAAAGTTGTTTCTTTAGTATTTGCAATTACTCTGTTTTCTGTAGCTAAGCAACAACTCTGTTTTTGTAGCTAAACAATGAAAAATCACTCTATTTTCTATATATAAGAAATGACTCTGTTTCTGAAGATAAACAATGGAATTATTTTTATTTCTCATAGTAATCATTTAGAGATAGATTAGAAGCTAATACTTGCATATATTTTGCATCCACTTCCTTAGTTTATGAACCCCGGGTTGATGATTTAATGTAGAAGAGTTCACCTAATTGGACTGACTGACATTTTTGGGGTTGTTTTTGGGAAAGTGAAAAAAGGAATTCGTTTTTCTTTTTATCATTTAAATTCATATAGGAATTAATGCATGGGAAAAGAGACGGTAAGATGCAAAGACACCTTTACTATAATTTTTTTATAGTATAAAATCCCAATGCATTCACTATAAGTACATCTGTAGTGAGTCTCTCTTCAACCATTTAAATCATGTTAAGTATGATGCATGAATAGACTAACTCATGGAAATAACAACTCATGTCAAAAGATAACTTGGTAACAACAAGATCTTAGAAAGATGCAGAGTTTGAGTAGATGATCATTTTTCAAATTGCTTAAGTTTGATTTGAGTAGTGTGCTTTCATTTTTGTTGATTTCATTTATTTTCAAATTGTTTTAAGAACTCCCCCATACACTAATATATGTGAAATACATGGACTATCAACCAACAAGAAGAATTCAAAATTGTTCAAGAATCTATTGAGTAAAGAAGAATGCTACTCCAATAAATCTCTCAAATCCCATAAAAAAATGGAAACATGTTACGAGGAAAATCACTCTATGGAATGGGGTAAACCACAATAGATGGAAATGAATGCATAAATCAAATCTAATCTCAGGTATGATATACAAACAAATATGCTAACAAGACAAGATAAAGAGCCTACCTCATCTAGACATTCGATGAATTCCACCGTTGAGCACTTGACTCAAAGCAATACACCTGCAACTTGTCCTCAACAACCAAGATACGCAAGCATATGGTGTGTTAGCACCAGAATTCACCTCTGGATTGCAGCAAAGGTAAGCCCAAAACCCATCAGGTTATATGTCACATTTAATGGATTTAAAGAGGTCAAATGGGGCATACTCAAGAGAATATCATTTTAACTCAGAAAACTGGGGCAATATGCAAAAGAAAATGAGGTCTTGATCAAATTCATCTAGTAAGTTCTAGTAAGGGTGAGTAGGACGAAGAAATTGAGGAGAAGATGTAAAGTTCTTCTTTGAACAACAGGTCTTCCAGCAGCCTAAGGAGGAAAAAACTCTAAAAACAAGATCCTCTTGAATTCAGGGTTTCAAGAAACTGAAAACACTATAACTACATTGAAATCAAACATCAATTACAACATAGTCACCACAATCCATGCGAATCCTTCGATCATGACCATTCAGTATCAGACGTAGATAAGATGGAAATAGAAGATGGCTTTCATTAAGCAAGAAATCTCATATCAAGTTACATAACCAAAGAACTAAATCTTCATTAAAACATTACAATACGAGAGCTTAACTCAACCATTGACCCTAAAAAAATATCAAAACTGAGTATATATGCTCAAAACTGCTGCAACTATCAGGAGCGTGATCAAACCCCTGCATTCAAAGGTTCCAGTCGGCGCCTGCTCTGTCAGACTATGCGGGCATTCTTCTGTTAGAGGTGAGTTCAAATCAGCATGGGTTTTGCAGGAAAATCTACTCACAGGAGTACCACGGGCTGACGGTTTAGTCCCCACGGCCGGACCTTCCATACCTTCTATTTATGGAGTGAGTCGAGGTTTCAACCAACACTCCTTTTTTCATTAACTTCCTTCATCAGGATCAGGATGGGACTTAATGCCCAGGGATCTACCATGTGCTTCTGGCGGCCCTTTGAGTCAACCTGGCACCTTGAAACCATGATGGTCTCATTCTTTAACTCACACGGGCATATTCGTCTTTTGGTGCAGATCTCATGAAATTCACATTCTTCCTTCACGCTCACAAAGCTCCTGGTGCCATCCTCTCCTTCGCCGCATTTGTCTTGCATGTGACCTCGGGCCATGACAATGGGACCAAGTCCTGGGTGCATCACGATTTTTCATTTCAGGGGCCTTCCCATCACTTGACTACACTCTCCCAAAAATCGATATTGCAAAATTGCCCTTCTTCAGATTGACGGTTGGTTCTTCTATGCATCTGATGACCACGATTTCTTCCTCGTAACTCCACCTTGACTGAATCTATGCTATGGGCGCCAAAATTTCCTCCTAGACCCACTTCCATATAACCTTAGGCTGTGACCACGGACCCAACTCCTGGGCACTTCATGATTTCGCATTTCGGGAACTTGGGCCTTGTTCCATGCCGAAACCTCTGACTCGCAAAATTGCGATTTCACTTATCTGCTGCCATGTGCCCCTATGGTTTGGAAAACCTAGATATATTTTCTTTTGACTCTTTCCAAAACCCCTAAAAGTCTCTTTCGCGAACCATCAGATCGTCTGTCACCTATCCCTATAAGATGTACGGTCCATATCTAATCTTCATTGTGTCTGGATTTCGCGTCTTGGGAAGTTGAAAGGCTACTCACCTCCCTTCCCCCGATTATTGAATCTTTGACTTTGCCAGAGTCAGATGAACGGTCCATGAATTTCCTCGATCCAATGAACCAAATCATTTCATGAGTATGCACCTCACGGTCCTTACGACTCTGCCCTTGGACTTTTCTGACTCGCGAAACTGCGAAATCGTTGATCCTGCGCCACGTGCCTTTCTGAATTTAATGGTCCAGATGATTTTGTGAGTTTTCACATCGCGAGTCCTTATGACTCTTGCCTCTACACTTATCGAGTTTCGAAACCGTGAAATGCTAATATTTCGCCACGTGCCCTTCCTAACGCCAACGACTAGGATTGACCTCACGAGTTTGGACCTTTGTCTGATGTTAAAATTCATGCAAATTTATGATCCCGATTGCCTAAGGGCTGCAAATATGAACTTCGAATGGAATATCCTCTGCTGAAAATTGAACTTGCTCACTCACTTTGAGTCCATATTAGACAGCTCTAAGTGTTGCGCTTCCTGCTCATGGATGTGGCCTACGTAAAATAAAATGTTGGACGACCGACTAAGGGTTCGGGAAAACAAAAGGCTCAGTGATAGAGGTAATGGATATGAGTGCTTAAACAAAAATGGGCAAAGAAAATGACTTTTCTGGATGAAGGGGAAAATTTAAAGACATGGCCTACGAAAGAGAGAAGAGAAGGGCATGTTGGACACACCTACCACACTTAGAGGGGGGGCTGAATGAGTGGGGATTTTTTTCCCAAAACTTCCCTCTTACACAAAAATCATTAGTTAGCATTCGAAATTTACTCATTACTCATTGATTTCATTAATAATAAGTTAGATGTAAATACATATCAGCAACATATATCAGCAATATATCATCAACAAATCATCTCCACAAGGAACACAAGGAACACAAGATGTATGTACAATTTTTCTTTTTATTATGGACTTCAATCCAGGGGTTTTTCAGCAACAACTGAATAGAGTACAACTCTACAAGAAAACCAACTCTATATTCAAGACTCAACTTACATTCTCAGCACCAACTGAGATGAGGCAACAATCCTCAACATATATCAATCTGTACCATAAACAAAGCATCAACCATGCACCAACCTATGCCAAACAACCTGTAATCAACCTGTACCATAAACAAGTGCATCCAACCATGTACCAAGTATATACCAATCA
>JASDQU010370813.1:14457-32442 GCA_032191745.1 Picea mariana
TATGGCCTCTAGATCCTCCAAAATAGAACCAGAATGAAACAACAGCTAGAAAGTGAGCCTCTACGTGAATGTACGGCCCTCCTGCGTCACTTTGTACAACCCTGCCAAATATGAAACTTAGCCTCTGTGATTTGGTGAAGAAGTGAGTCAATCCACCTGCTAGACTTTCCTTTGTCCTCCTGCAAAAACTCTCACCTGCAAATCTGCAATCGATCTCTCTTTCTCTTGTGCACCCCCTTAGCCCAGTCGATCTCTTTATTCTTCATTGAGCAAGTGAAACCCTAACCTCCAAAAGGATGGAGGGCTAAGATCAACCCTCACCCTCATGATGAGATCAATGGTCAAGATTAAAAGACGACAACTTAAATTATTGTTCACTTTAACTTTAGAAAAAGTACTCAATAAAGTCAACTAAATATTATAACACATCCGCAACTTTTTTCCTGAGTTAGACTTAGGAAAACATTTAATTAATCAACTTAGCCTAAGTTTCATTATCCTCCATCATGCTAGAACGATGTAATGATGATGGAAAACCTTCCTTACTATAAATCTCAACAACCTCTACGAACACCCCATTGTCATGAGCATCATGGTATGTTAAAATGTATAAGTTGTTGTGGACCATACCTTGTAATAAATATGGGATAGCACACAAGACGATATAAAAATTTAATTCATAGAAATTATTCCAAGGTGTCAAACTCGATGTTTTGAATCTTCAACCTCTCACAAGCACCTTTTCCAACTCACTTTGGAGAAACATTTGTGTTATTGTGATGGTTAAATGATATTATGATTGAAGACATTAGAATTGTTGTGTTTTAGGGAATGATATGATGTGATATTCATTCCTTCCACCAACCTTTCAATTGTTATGATTTCACAATAATGTTTCTTAACCCTTCTTTATACGTATTTTCTAAAGTTGGCCATGTGGGAAATTTCATCTTAACATTTTTTTAGGTAAACAAAAAGTGGAAATGCATATTATATCATTGAAGAATGTATACATGTTTATAATATTGGGTCATCCCTTCAACCTGGTGTAAGGAGCCCACACATCCAATACATCAACACTAAGGAAACATGCCTATCACTATTACCCTTGTGTTCCCCTTTAATGGTGTTGTTAAAAAAAACAAAATGTAACTTACAAGTTTTATTAATGTGGTCTTTTTAGCAATATTGATGGTTGTAAATGCTATAACCAAAATACATCACATAGGGAACTGAAGAAAAGTCAAGAGATACGATTGTTTGGCATAGTTTTGTTGTGTATTATTATCTAACCATTGCCCAAGAAAATATTGGATGCAATATGTTTCCTTACAAGGATTATCTTCACTAATGGGGTGGTGAACTAGAGAGTTTTGCATCACTCTTTGCTAGTGCAACTGTGAATTTGGAGATATGGATGGTCTTGTTGGTGTCTTTGAATGACATTGTGTATGGACAGAGTTTGTTGCCACTTGGAAGCTTAAATGTTATGTTATATTGTCAATTATAAACATAATCTACTTCAAATCATGAATAACATTTTTCATGACGGGTTGTTGGAACATTATGTGTAAAAAATTGTCATCGTCGAGATTACACTAAGATTGAGAATTATTCTCCTTCGTGTATGAAGATTTTGAACTCCAAACAATTGAACAAGACTCCTAAAATTGAAGGCATTCAAATCATTTTTTAATGAGCATTGTCAAAGATCAACCAAAAAATCTGATGGTGACGAAGTTTGAAGATTCATGACACAACATCCAATGAAAGCATCCATGGGAGATCGAGTAGAGGAAAAGAGTTTGACCAAGTAGTAGAGAAATTATGATAGAGGAACAAAAAGATTTCAATCAAGTAGATAAAAAAAATTGGCTAAGCATTTCAATGGGGCATATTAAACACAAAGAGCATTTTCACTTACCACTGGTAATTGAAGTTGTTTGATTAAGCAATAGGATTGGAGCACTAACTTGAAAACACTATTGATTTTGAGATTCTCACTTCATTGACATGAGAAGAAACATTCAAGAAATCAAGATAGGAAGATGTCACACACACACAAATATCATAAAGAGAAGATGATGACAAAATAACGAAATAAATAATTGAACCCCTCAGTATAGGAATTGTAGAGTAGTCCCCTAAATTGCAACCTCCCATGCCAAAAGAAATCAGAGAAATGGTAGGTAAGTAGAGAAAAAGTCAAATGTTAGAGATCAAGAGATGCCCCCTTGATGCAAGTGTTGTGAAATTGCAAGAGAGCAACTATAGAGCTCCCTCTCTACACAGGCACCTACCAGTTTGAAGACATAGGTTAAAAAGTAAGAGGTCAGAGTAAAACCTTGTATACATTTATCTTCCTATACAATTGGCAGTTGTTACAATTGATTTATCTATACACGGTTGATGCACAATGAGAATATTTCAATCGAAGAAAAGACCCACGATGTTGTTGCACAATTTCTTTGGGACAAAGCAAGACTTTGAGTTTGGGAGAGATGTTGCAAGGCCTATGAGGCCTATATTATGTAGAAGTCATCACACATTGTAATAAGTCGTTACACTAATATATAGTGAACTTAAATATATAAATATAAAAGAGGATATGTAATATGTGTTATGAACTTGATGAATGGTTAGTTGATAGCAAGTGCAATTGCTCTAACCATCCCTTTGATTGTATAAATACTCATGAAGAATGAATAGAACTTGGTTGGCTAACCTTCCCACTATTATCTCTAAGTATTTACATGTGTATGATTACCAAGATGTAGTCTTTAATGGTTTCTTGAATGTTGTCTTGAAAGGATTCTTTCAACAATTCTCATGATTGGATATGAGGTGTGTGACGATTATTTTTTAACAACATGCCCACTTTATAAATCCCCTTTGTTGGGTTATTGACATTGTTACCCATTTCACGAGTGATTATTTCAACTATTGCAAAAGGATGTCTAAACTTTGAGCTTAAAATATGCAAAGAGGTAAGTATATGCATAAGTTGTGACAAGGATAGTGCTAATTAGTTTGGGTAGTTATATAATACCAAACCCTTGACAACCCTCTACCATAAAACAAGTTTTGAGAATGATGAGAAAAGTAGCTAAAAGGGCACTTGTGACATGCAAATTTTAGTATACATAATAACCTATAGAGGGTATCCTAACAAGAGACCCTCTAAAGGGTGTGCAATGGAACTTAAACTCACACAGAACTACCCCAACAATGACCGAAAATGGAAAAATTAAGGTACAACAACAAATAACTAATATGAGAAAATAAGGAGGGAAGGGGGTGGATTTCATATACCTATCTACACAAAACCCATTGCTTGACCAACACATTGTTGCATTCCATAATTTTTGATACCCTTGTGCATGTCTACCATACCTTCTTGCTAGATGTATGAGGGATTTTAGAATAAGGGCCTCGATATTAATACATTTGTGTGTACAAGGAATATGGATTAGGTGTATAGGCATAGTTCCACCCTTAGAAGCCCAATTTAAAGAGCATTTACAATAATTTTTCGTTTAAAATCATCAACATCCATTTTACTTTGTTGCAATGAGCCATCGATCCTCCCCTACTATGAAAACATTCTCATAATGACACGTAACAATCCCATGGTCCATTTCTAGTTTGAACTTGCCATATTCTTGTCTTGGAATAACAAAGAACTCGAGATAGGATAATTTTTGCTATCAGTGATTGGTTTTCATCAAGTTTTGACATAATTACTATATCTTTGAATAAAATGTTCTCCTAGATGTCCTTGGTAAAATATGATTAAGTTATTTCCAAAGTACATTTATCTTACATTTGTGGATATGGTGGAATCAAGGAAGAATTGTGTTGGATATTGCATATCATATCTAATGTAGGAGGAATACTATGCCACCATATCACATAAAGTAGGCCAAAACTTCTCACTATATTCCCCAACATTAATGGAATACATGTTACAAAAGCTCCTTTCAACACTAGCCCAAGGCCCATGAGTTAAATGCACTAGATGGATTTTTTTATAAATTTACAAGGAAATTTTTTCTTCGGGGGCCCGCTTTCCCCTGAACCCCACAGAGGGGGTAACCCCCCTCTGCACTCCCCTACGTGGAGGAGTGTACATTCTTCTGGGGTGTAAAATCTTCATGGGGTATAAACACGGCTAAAAAAAAGACCTCTGAATCAGGAAGTTAATCAGGCTCCACAACCAACAATATCATCTAGCAAAGCATGAGTGTATTTTGCAGGGAATGTACAAGAGACCTTGTCCAAGTAGTGATGTTGGATTCAATACATTCATAGGAACAAGTAGTTGAGGCTCCAGGTTCCAGGAGATATTTCTTGTTCCCAAGCAGGTCACCTTGGTAATTCTATGATCCTTGTTACCATAGATATGTTCTTATGAAAATGTTATTGGAAATACTTTTGGTTTTGTTGTTATTGTTCTGGGCAGGTCACAAGCAATAGCTCTGAGAAGGAGCTAGAGTGACAGTTACAAACATGGAGCAGATGACTCCATCAAGTTGTGAGACATGTAATCTCACCAAGTACCAATTATAAAAGAAGATATGATGGAGGAATATCAATCCATCATGAAAAACGATGTATGGGAAATCATACCTAAACCTAAAGAAAAGTATGTAAATGAGTTTACAAGATTATCCATGCAGTGGATGGAAGTATCGATAAATACAAGGCAAGATTCATGGCTAGAGGGTTCTCCTAGCATGAGGGAGAAAACTATGATGAGACGTTTGTTCCAGTTGCCAGATATACCTCTATCATATCTCTTGCAACATCCATGGGTTGGAGTTTACATCAGATGGATGTAAAGACCGCTTTTTTCTCAATGGAGTAATTGAGGAAGAAGTATACATAGAGAAACCTCAAGGTTTTGGGGTACACCCGAGAGAAACCCATGTATGAAGAAGGCCTTGTATGGAGTCAAGCAAGCTATAAGAGCTTGGTGCAGAGCCTCTCATTATTCAGTGTAAGAGGGAGTTAGCCTCTGAATTCGATACGAAGGATCTTGGTCTCATGCATTATTATTTGGGACTAGAAGTATAACAAAAGCGTGGTGAAATCTTCCTATGGCAACAAAAGTATGTTGTAAATATTCTTCATAGGTTTGGGATGATGGATTGCAAATCCATGGCAACTCCCGTGGTGAAAGATATGAGGAAGTTAAGAGACTATAATTATGATCCAGTAGACTCGTCCCTATACCGACAATTGATTGACTCATTGATGCATTTGGTGAATACTTAGCCGAACATTTGCTTGGCTGTGAACACGGTGATCCAATTCCAGGTGGAACCTAGACAAGAGCATTGGATAGTTGCAAAGTATATCTTGAGATATCTTCGTGGGACAATAACTCATGCTTTGAGATATGCCTCAAACGGTGATGTACAACTGCATGGTTTTAATGATTCAGATTGGGGAAGGAGTGCAGATGACAGAAAGAGTACTTATGCTATGTGTTTCAATATGGGATCTGCTATGATATCACGAGCTAGCAGAAAAGAGAAGTTTGTTGCACTCAACACTATAGAAGTATAGTATAGTGTGTCTTGTGATTCTTGTACGAAAGCAGTGTGGCTCCGTAAGCTGGTTTCTGGACTGTTTGATTAGGTGTTGGATTCGACTGTGATATATTGTGATAATCAGAGTTGTATGAAGCTCTCAGAGAACTCAGTTTTCCATGACAGGTCAAATCACATTGAGATCAAGTACTATTTTCTCCATGATAAAGTCCAGAGGAAAGAAGTGGTTCTCTAGTATATCTCCATTAATGAGAAAACTGTAGATATTTTGATGAAGTCTTTGTCCAAGATAAAGTTTGCATACTTGAGGGACAAGCTGGGGCTTGTGGAGATTGCTCCCTTGGTTGAAAGGGAGGAGATGACTTCCTCGGTTGGGAGGGAGCTATGATATGTGGCATCATGGAATGTTAGTGAGTTGTGGATCTGTATCATGCTAGTACAACTTAGAGACATTCATACAAATTAGAGATGATGCTTGCATCATGCTAGTATAACTTAAATATGATACAGATGGTTGGAATTGCGGATGATACAGTGTCCTGAGGTGCATTGTGCTAATACAACTTAGAGGTGGACATACAACTTAGATATGATGTATTGACATCATGCTAGTACAACTTAGAGATGATGTTGGTGAGCCGCATCATGCTAGATATGGCCATGAGAGTACAACTTAGATTTGATGTATTGACACCATGCTAGATATGTCATGCTAGTACGACTTAGAGATGACCATACAACTTAGAGATAATGCAGGGGGATCGTGTCATGCTAGATATGATCATGCGAGCACAACTTAGATGTGGCATACAACTTAGATATGATGCATTGGCATCATGCTAGATATGTCATGCTAGTACGACTTAGAGATGATCATACATCTTAGAGATGACACAATGAGGCACTGATCTACATCATGCGAGTACAAATTAGATATGGAATACAACTTAGATATGATGCATTGGCATCATGCTAGCACGACTTAAAGATGATGTAGATGATACTCCAGATCACGCCAGTACAACTTAGATATGATGCATTCACATCATGCTAGTACGACTTAGAGGTGATGCAGTTGATGACATTGTTGATGCAGGATGATATCACATGATATGATTTGATTGTAGTGGAGACCGTATGTCTCTGGACAATAGTTGTATTCTACGGTGGTGGATGTGCTCCACTGGTAGTGACTCTATGTCACTAGTTAGTAGCTGTGTGCTACTAGAAGTGGTTGTGTACCACTGGATAGTAGTTGTGTACTACTATGGATCGACATTGTTGTGATCTATTGAATGGCATTGTAGTAACCGTGTACTACTATTGGATTTCCATGGAGATTACTAGTAGTGTTGAAGGTGTTTCCTGGGATGGTGTGTCAACCAATAGTGTTGGAGGTGATTGCCAACTAGATGGATAGTGATATGATGCAGAGGCATTGATCTACATCATGCGAGTACAACTTAGAGATGGTGCATTGACACCATGATAGTATCGATTAGAGATGATGTAGATGGTATTCCACATCATGCTAGATATGATCATGCTAGTACAACTTAGATATGATGTAGAGCATCATGTTAGTACAACTTAGATATGATCATAAAGCTTTGAGATGATGCAGTGGAGAGGATGGTTCTTGTATCCATTGAGGACATTCAACATCTGTTGGGAGAGTCGTTCTTCTAGGACGTATGCTCGGATTAGAAGAATGGTACTTGTATCACTCTGTTGAGTGAGTGACTTATTCAGTATCATGCCCGATTACTCAGAAGGAGTATGGCCTCGAGAGATGATGCAATTAATGCTTTCAGATGATAGTGATAGTGGTGATGTTGCTCATGATTTGATCTACGTGATCACGAGATATCTTGTGTGGCTATGATGATGCTACCAACATAATGATCTGTTTGTGCTCAAGATCATTACCGTTAATATCTCCCTAGCTAGGAGGGAGTGTTGATGGTACGGTAGATGCGGGATGTATTAACCTCCATGTGTAACCTTTGACTAGAATAGAATATTTTGGAAGCAAGAGAAACCCTAGACAGATGTGTAAAAACCCTAAAAGACAAGTCGACCTAGCAGAATAAATAATATTAGAATATAATTACCAGAAAGTCAGGTCAACGCAGCCAGAAAAGTCAATGGACAGATTAATATAAATAGAGGATGTCTTAGCTCATTCTTTCACTCACCACACTCACTCTCTTAGCTAGTTTAGCACAAGTTTGGAGATGTGGTGGCATACAAGGAAGACACATCTTCTAGGGTGGTTTTTGGTGGTGCTTGGTGAAACTCTTGGTGATATTCTTAGTGAAACTCTTGGTGATATTCTTGGTGAAACTCTTGGTGATATTATTGGTGAAACTCTTAGTGATATTCTTGGTGATACTCTTGGTGATATTCTTGCTAAGTATGGCGCAAGTTTGAGAGAGTAGTGCAGCTGCAACTACTACAGTTGTGTATGGTACTTGTGATGTGGATATGGAGACTCTCTTGTGTGCTACCCTTCGAGAAGGAGCTATCTAATTGTCTCGAGTTGTTGCTGCATTTAGAAGCTAGAGTTTATCTGTTGGTTATAGTGATGCTTCCATAATCATTCTATCTAGCAAAGTTTATGGTGCTCGAGGGTGGCTCTGTGCCTATGGTTGGGTAACAATAGTGATATTTTCTATGGTAAAAGGAGCACATTGAATATTTTAACAATAGAAACCAACTATCAACCCTCAAGTGAACTGGGGGTTTGATCCCTAACCACTTATTTATCCTCGTTTTCGATTTGGTCAAATATGATTTTACATATATCATTATGGGGAAAAACATGTTGCTTGTGTGGGGCCTTTTATCACACAATTTGTACTTTCCCAAAATCCCAAGGCAAGTGGGTACAAAATTGGCATAACTGGGAATAACCTATCATTGTCATCTTAATAGGAATAACCTTTCTCTTGGCTATGCCACCAAGAGCCACTACCCTAGTTTGGTGACCAGATAGATGGTAGTGTCATACCACTACATGCCCATGAACCTAATAGGATGGCTCATGATGAGACCTCCCATCCACCAACTAGACCTTGAGTTTTATTTTATCTTACAGGTCCCCTTTTCTTACTGAGAAGCCTTTTATTGTTTTCTCGGGAATCCTTGGGCGAAGCATCTCAAAGTTTTTGTTTTGTATTTTAACTCTTGCCAGCTACTTTTACCCTCTGGGCCTTTAGCCCCTTCTTCCTACAAAGCAAGGTACAACCCTTCCTAGTGTGGAAAACCCAATGCCCGAACCAAGGTAGGGGAATATGAGCGTGATAATGATGAAAAGTGGTAAGTATGGAAGGAATGGATGATGACCTTTAATAGACCCACCCAGTGGCAACTCATCCTAAAGGAGAAACAACTTACTAGGGAATTTTGTCACCCCCCCGGGTATGAACAAGTCAAAGAACATAATTTCCAAGCAAACATTATGAAATCAAGGAGAGTTCAGTGCAACATATTCAATTTCTTTGAAAATCAGAGTGACACATACCATGATACCCAGAGTCATTACCTCATGGAGCAAGACCCACTGCCACTTCAGGACCAAGCTGGTGGGATAGACGTTGTTGTTGTTGATAGATAGGATGCACTGAATAAAAGATGGACCCTCCAAGGCCAAGCTCAAGTCATCCATCTCTCGACACTCCATGTCTAGGACCGGTGGGGCTCGATACATGATCTCCTTAGTTATCTCTAGGATAGGGGATAACCTCTGGCTCCAACTCAGGGAAATTTGCTAACCATAAAGCGCATGAGAACCTCAACATCTCTGGCATGACCTGTATCTACTAAATCTCAACAAAATGAATCAGTAATCCTCAGGGTGGTGATATCACATCTCGTTGATATATGATATAACAGAATAAAAGTAAGCAAGGATATACATAGAAAATGAAATGAAACTACAACTATACTACACTATCATGAAATGCAAATGGTATATACGATGAATGCAAATGCCTACCTAACTTACCTCTACCCTTGGAGATGTCTGTAACTATATCATTTCCTTGTTGCTAGATTTCATAATCATTAGTAACCTCATATGATAGTCGTAAAGGAAACATTTGGAAATGTCCTTCCATATCATAAATGGGATCCTCATTAGAACCAATCACATCCCACTTACGTCTTCCAACATGTATAAACTCGTCAATATTATCAACAATTTCACTACCTTTATGATAACATGAAGGATTTAATGCATCCAAGGGATCCTCTAGTACTTCTTCACTTTCCAAATCATAAAACAAAGCATCATCAAAATCTTGGAAAGGGAAATAACGTACCATGTTCACTTCTTTTTGTGCAGGAGAATCAATGGATTGAATGACTTCATCAAATGGAAGAAGGTCCAACACATCATCCCCAAGACTCATCTCTTCGTCTTCATCAGAAAATGAAGGAGCTAGCTCTTTCAAGGGTTCCTATACTTCTTCACCTTCTAAATCATAGAACAAGTTTTCATCAAAAAACTGGAAAGGAAAATGACTCACCTCATTCTCTTCATCTTGTGTAGGAGAGATAGGATATTTGAGAGCTTCATCGAACGAAGTAGCGGTTATTAGTTCTTCATCCTCATAATTCACTTCTCTAGTTAAATATTTACTGCATTCTATCAAATCATGGGAAAAATATTGCTCCTCTTCAAGGGTTTGACAATTTTCTTCATAAATCTCTCCTTCTATATCAGAGGATTTTTTGTATTGAGTATGGTATACATCCCTGAGATCTTCCACAATATCAGTGGTGAATCCTTCGTTCTCTAAGGCCATTGTGAGATTTTGAAGGGCATTTTCATATGTTTAGCATTGTGGTTTGAAAAACTCAATCAACCTACCGATGAGGTCTACGAAAGATGATATACCCCTATCTTCGCAACAACCCTTAAACCAAACTTTTAAAAAAGATGGCAGAGAAAGTATGAACAATTTTACCAAAACATCCTCCCCTTCCAATTCTATCTCGCATATATACTTCAAGAACTCTACAATGTGAGTAATTGAGAGGCCTTCCAATCTTGGAGAGTTGTTCAACCATTTTGCAACAAAGTAACGTGGGTATCCTCAAAAACTTTTGAAATCAATAGTCAAATACACTTTTTTCCAGGGCACCATGATCCCATAACTTGGAAATATCATAAAATCGAGAGTAAGGCGGCAGCTTGGAAAAGGTTAGTGGAGTAGCCAGATATCCTCTTAAGGATTATCAAAGAGATTAGGGAATCACCCTCAGTGGAGTCGCCAGGTAAGCTCTGTGAAAAGAAGGCTTTGGATAAAGGCTTACCGAAAATGTGTCGTTGAGGAAAATAGACTCAGTGTTCCTTAACAACGGTGCCAAAATGTTATTGCACAATATATACTTGACCAAAAGCACAAGTCAAGTGGGTACATAATTTGCATAACTGGGAATAACCTATCACTGTCACCTTAATAGGAGATCCCTTTCTATTTAGGACTATGTTAAGACTACCCCAGGGGAGACGTCCTCGATGACCTGAGAGGTTTGAGAAGGCTAAGGCAAGTAATCACAAGGAAACCCTTCCCCTCTCATAGATCACTCAAATCAAAGGGTTCTTTATGTCTTATAGAGATGAAGCAAATAAATAATATTGCGTACCTGCCTAGAACAAGGCAAAAAAAGGGCACTTTCCAAGTACCAAAATGATGTTAGTGCTTCATAAGACAATGAACCTTCAAAAAGTAAGCTAGTTGATATGAATTTGCAGCAATACAACAGTTTATAACAACAATTAATATTTTGTAACTGCCACAAGAATTAATCCTTGAAAGTGCTTGAAAACAACAAGAATAAATAACTTTAATCTAGTTGAATGATAAAATCTTGTCACAGGGAAGTTTGGCAATGTCTAGCGAGCAAAATAGGTCACTTTTGCAGAGAATTTGCTGCAGTTAGATGGCTGTAGCAATATTTTGCAACAAAAACAAATTCTGATGGTCAAAAGTGAAAGAAAACACCATAGAAAGTTACACTTACCTAGCAAATTGACTAGCAATTATCACAATTGAGTTTTGAACGAGTTAAGTGCAAGTTATGTAGGGAAATGTATCCAATCAATGTATGTTTGTATGGATGTAGCCATGTTTTGTAACAACAAGAAGTTAGCCAAGGAGTTAGTCTAGTTTAGGGTTAGCAAATGTTAGTAAAAGCTTCAAGGATAAAAGTTTGAGTGTTTGTCTGATCAATCAACACTTGCAAGTGGTAGACTGGTGCCTTGCTAGGGTAATGGAGTCAATAATGGCAACAACAAATATTAGAGGAAAAAATAGCAATGATAATGTTATGTCAAAGGGATGGAGAGGAATTGAAAGGTGTTGGTATCCCAAGGTTTCAAACATCCAACTCCTAGAGATAATTGCTAGAAAGTAACAAAGGTTAGGCCCTAGCAATTTCTCTTTTCCTTGAACAAATTGTAATAAAATATGCAATGGGCAAGGAAGTAGGGTTACTAGAGTGCTACAATGGTAGGGCTCTAGTATCTACTTCGAGATGGGTGCCTTTCAAGAAATTTTAGCACATGGAAGACTATAGAGAAAAATATAGTAACATATATCTTTCTCCTAGGGTTTAAAGCAAGCAATTTCGTAATCTTAGATATGAAACAAGTAAATTAACCATAAGAATTCATTCACAGTAAAGAAATGCAGATTTTCCACTTCACCAAGAATAATCAAGCATAAACCCTAGTTGAGGATGCTCCAAATGAAAATTTGCCAAAATACACCAAGAAACACCTCCTCCAAGAAGTGCACACCACTAGATTTCAGTCAATAACCCTTAAAGAGGGATGAATTTCAGATTACCACTTGTGTGATGAGTCTATGATGATAAAAGGAGAGTTTATCTCTATATTTATACAATAATTATGACCTTTAATTAATTTTAGGTCATCAAAAGGCCGACATGGCCAAATTACATGAAAAATCCAGTTTTTACACAAACTAAAAGAATTAAACCATAAAATCATCTTTAGAGGTGACATCATGCACTTCTAGGGTGATGTTGAGCCTCATCTGCAAAACGATGGGCCTTCCAAGCCCCTAGATGATGCCACGCATGCCAATTAGCACGCAACTGCTTCCAAAATGTCAATCATGGCACTGAGTGACGTCTACGGTCACAATGGTGACATCATTGGCCCCCCAAGGTGAATGTCCAGGTGGAAGAGAAAGACCCCTTGGGTCTAGGTCTCCCAAAGTGTCTCTGGTGAAACGTCCTTCCTTTTCCTTGGTGAAAGTCTCTGACATCTCTCTACCCTTGGCTGGGGTCACAACATCCATCTGTGGGCTTTCAGCCCCTTGGAGGTTTGAGCTAATCATCTCCCCATACGTACCTATCCACCGGGCATGGTCCTGCAACAACAACAAGTACGCCCTCCATGGGTTCATAAGTCACAGGGATCATAGCAATGTCAATCACATCCAATAATCAAATTACCCAAACATGTGCATCAAACCCCGTTTTACTTAGTCAAATGCTCAAAGACGTTACATAGTTTAATGAGTCAGGTTTGGAGAGGGTCTCATGATGTCCTATTGGGATAATTATCCTCAAGTTTGGGGTGTTTCCCAGGTGAAGACCATCATGTAAGTGTGTGAAATGGTGTAGGGGAAATGTTTGGGCAGAGGGTGCAGTGATAACAGGGAAATGTAGGTCTTGCCTGTGGGTGCCTCTATAGAGGGCGAGCTGCACCTTATCATGGATGCCATTTTTTCCTAGCCCATTCAATGCCTTTTATTCTTTGTATTATTGTTTTTTCTTTTCAAGAGAAAAGTTGGGGGACATTGTCCTCGCGTGGTGACGAGTGGTGATAGCGTTACCCACAAGCACTTCACATTAACGAGAAGACTGGCACGTGATTAGACCCCCTTTCTCTTGGCTATGCCACCAAGAGCCACTACCCTAGTTTGGTGACCAGATAGATGGTAGTGTCATACCGCTACATGCCCATGGACCTAATAGGATGGCTCATGATGAGACCTCCCATCCACCAACTAGACCTTGAGTTTTATTTTATCTTACGGGTCCCCTTTTCTTACTGAAAAGCCTTTTATTGTTTTCTCGGGAATCCCTGGGCAAAGCATCTCAAAGTTTTTGTTTTGTCTTTTAAATCTTGCTAGCTAGTTTTACCCTCTAGGCCTTTAGCCCCTTCTTCCCACAAGGCAAGGTACAACCCTTCCTAGTGTGGAAAACCCAATGCTCGAACCAAGGTAGGGGAAGATGAGAGGGATAATGATGAAAAGTGGTAAGTATGGATGGAATGGATGATGACCTTTCACAGACCCACCCAGTGGCAACTCATCCTAAAGGAGAAACAACTTACGAGGTAATTTTTTCACTCCCCAAGTATGAACAAGTCAAAGGGCATAATTTCCAAGAAAACATTATGAAATAAAGGAGAGTTCAGTGCAACATATTCAATTTCTTTGAAAATCAGAGTGACACATACCATGATACCCGGACTCATTACCTCATGGAGCAAGACCCACTGCCACTTCAGGACCAGGCTGGTGGGATGGACGTTGTTGTTGATAGATAGGATGCACTGAAGAAAATATGGACCCTTTAGGGCCAAGCTCAAGTCGTCCATCTCTCGACACTCCATGTCTAGGACCGGTGGGGCTCGATACATGATCTCCTTAGTTATCCCTAGGATAGGGGATAACCTCTGGCTCCAACTCAGGGACATTTTCTAACCATAGAGAACATGAGAACCTCAACATATTTGGCATGAACTATATCTGCTAGATCCCGACAAAATGAATCAGTAATCCTCAGGGTGGTGATATCACCCCTTGTTGATATATGATACAATGGAATAAAAGTAAGCAAGGATATACATATAAAATGAAATGAAACTACAACTATACTACACTATCATGAAATGCAGATGGTATATGGAATGAATGCAAATGCCTAACTAACTTACCTCTACTTACCTGTTGGTTGAATGCTAGGTGTAGTCAAATAGCCAATGAAACCATCCTAGCAATGTCTCATAATGCATGCCTTTGTGCTTCATCATAAACCAAAACAACGATAAGTCAAGCACAAAAATAACATGAGTTAGAAAATGTATTGTATCATCAGAAATCGTAAAGTCTAGCTCATGGAGGCGGGAGGGAGGGACAAAATTATGTCAATTCACACTCTTAGGAAAGTGCTCAATCCATCTCAGAAAGGGATCGTGAAAAATCAAAGGTTCAAAAGACGGAATCAAAGAGTCTGAAAGTTGGCTACCTTGAATGTCATCATATCCTGAGGTCTGGGAAAGGAATAGTAAGAACCTAGAAGATGAATGGCAATTTCTTAGGGGAAGGATGAAAGACTGAGATAATAAAATTCCTTTTAAGGCATGCAACCTACCCTTGGATTCTAAAAGAAGGCTTTGCCCCAAATAAAAGTCAAGACAAGGGACATGTTTCCCAACTACACCCTTAATGACATAGTGAGGTAAAGTAATCGAAGGGTGCTGAAGAACCTTGTCACAAGTATCCTGCTTTGGGCAAGCAATGTCTTCACCTCTATCAAGATCTAAGCACAAAGGTTGTTGATAATCTTCTTCATAAAATAAATCCAAGTGCTCAAAGGAGTACTCATCAAAATCTTCAAGGTATGACTGAAAATCATCAGGAGAAAAAAGAACTAGGTCACCCTTGGAGATGTCTGTAACTATATCATTTCCTTGTTGCCAGATTTCATAATCATTAGTAACCTCATATGATAGTTGTAAAGGAAACATTTGGAAATGTCCTTCCATATCATAAATGGGATCCTCATTAGAACCAATCACATCCCACTTACGTCTTCCAACATGTATGAACTCGTCAATATTATCAACAATGTCACTACCTTTATCATAACATGAAGGATTTAATGCATCCAAGGGATCCTCTAGTACTTCTTCTCTTTCCAAATAATAAAACAAAGCATCATCAAAATCTTGGAAAGGGAAATGTATCCAATCAATGTATGTTTGTATGGCTGTAGCAATGTTTTGCAACAACAACAAGTTAGTGAAGGAGTTAGTGTAGTTTAGGGTTAGAAAATGTTAGTAAAAACTTCGAGGATAAAAGTTTGAGTGTTTGTTTGATGAATCAACACTTGCAAGTGGTAGAATGGTGCCTTTCTAGGGTAATGGAGTCAATAATGGCAGCAACAAATATTATATGAAAAAATAGCAATGATAATGTTATGTCAAATGGATGGAGAGGATGAGAAAGGTGTTGGTATCCCAAGGCTT
Source organism: Picea mariana (assembly GCA_032191745.1). NCBI lineage: Eukaryota > Viridiplantae > Streptophyta > Pinopsida > Pinales > Pinaceae > Picea > Picea mariana. The sequence continues at coordinate 30,313 of JASDQU010370813.1, forward strand.
CAAACATCCAACTCCTAGAGATAATTGCTAGAAAGTAACAAAGGTTAGGCCCTGGAAATTTCTCTTTTCCTTGAACAAATTGTAATAAAATATGCAATGGACAACAAAGTAGGGTTACTAGAGTGCTATAATGGTAGGGCTCTAGTATCTACTTCGAGATGGGTGTCTTTCAAGAAATTTTAGCACATGGAAGACTATAGAGAAAAATCTAGTAACATATGTCTTTCTCCTAGGGTTTCAAGCAAGCAATTTCGTCATCTTAGATATGAAACAAGTAAATTAACCATAAGAATTCATTTGCAATAAATAAATGCAGATTTTACACTTACTTCACCAAGAATAATCAAGCATAAACCCTAGTTGAGGATCCTCCACATGAAAATTTGCCAAAATACACCAAGTAATGCCTCCTCCAAGAAGTGCGCACCACTAGATTTCAGCCAATAACCCTTAAAGAGGGACGAATTTCAGATCACCACTTCTATGGGGAGTCTATGATGATAAAATGAGAGTTTTATCTCTATATTCATAAAATGATTATGACCTTTAATTAATTTTAGGTCATCAAAAGGCCGACATGGCCAAATTACATGAAAAATCCAGTTTTTACATAAACTAAAAGAATTAAACCCTAAAATCATCTTTAGAGGTGACATCATGTACTTCTAGGATGACGTTGAGCCTCATCTGCAAAACGTTGGGCCTTCCAAGCCCCTAGATGATGCCACGCATGCCAATTAGCACACAACTGCTTCCAAAATGTCAATCCTGACACTGAGTGACGTCTAGGGTCACAATGGTGACGTCATGGGCCTCCCAAGGCCAACGTCCAGGTGGAAGAGGAAGACCCCCTAGGTTTAGGTTTGCTAAAGTGTCTCCGGTGAAACGTCCTTTCTTTTGTCTGGTGCAAGTCTCTGACATCTCTCTACTCCTAGATGGGGTCACAACATCCATATATGGGCTTTCATCCCTGATCAGGGGATCAAATTTTGCTCAAAAATTCAAAGTGCTCGGAATCGCTTCAAATCGAACAAGAGCGTAGGCCTCGTCGTTACGAACCCAATGCAACTCGTTTGGGTTCAAACGGATGTCGGGAGTGAGAGATATCGCGTTCTGTTCAAAATGACAAACAGGAAAAAAAAGGGATGCTGACTGTACAGTCCGTACAGATGCTGACGTGGCAGGCCGTACGACACGTGGCAGGTCATATGACACGTGGCAGATAGTTATTGGGACAATTGGCATGTGACATGGTTTGTTGGCAGCGAATGGGACGATGACACGTGGCCCAATAAATGGTCGCCACGTGTCACCTGTTTATTGGATTAAAATCTTTGCACTTGGCAGGAGTCGACCCCGTGACCTCCAGGCAGGGTAAAGGTTTGGGAAAGGCCACCCAACCGGCGCGCCCGCACATGTTACTTAACATATATATGCATTGTATATTTAAAATTGTAAAAATGTGTGTTGGGGTGTGAACTGGGCCGGGTCTAAACCCCGGCCCATGGTTATATATTGTATTGCATACGACCGGTGCTACGGGCGGTTAGACCCACTGTAATATATGTTGTAACCATTTGAAATGTGCGTGGTTTGATATAACATGTGACCAACGTGTATGCGCGTGGGTTTAACCTTACGGTTTTGTCAACGGTTTGAAACTTTAGCCCTGTTGTGTATTGCGCACGGTCATGTGGTGACCATGTGCCCACGGGCCTTGGTAGTTAAGGTCGACGCATAACCGTTCGACAGTTTGGACCGGTTGTGCGGTTGCGCCCAGTGCCAAGTTTTTACGCTTTAAAATGCATGTGGGCTAGGTTGAGCCAACAAGGGTGCGTTTTGTAGATGCAGGGACAACAAGCTTGAAGGGGGGACTTCCAGGAAGCCTATCTATTTCAATTTTTGGCCAAACGAGGTGCCGAAAAAGCCCAGCTAGGGGTTTTTGGACGTTTTGAAGCCATTGGAGCAGTCTATTTGGCATTTTGAGCATTGTAAAGCACATTTTTGAGCACTTTGAGCAAATAATACAAATGATCCATTGGAAGTTGGACCAGGAGATGTAGCCCAAGAGAGGGGTGAACTCCTTTATCATTTGTTGTGTTATGTGTTTTCTCTTCACTGATTATGCTA
>JASDQU010370813.1:44711-56162 GCA_032191745.1 Picea mariana
ATGTAGCCATACTGGTTACAAATATCCAACCCTTCCAACATCAGGTTCTCAACAACCTTCCACAAGCCAAGTAGTGCAACTTCTCCAACAAGGCGAGCAACTCACTAAGGTTCAGATTCAACAAACGCTTCCCCCTCTCTCTCCGGAACTCAATGCAATGGAAACGATTTCTTCAGAAGGAGGGAGGATTGATACAGGTGGATATCGGTGGCCAACCACCTATTCCAACTGGTTCAAAACAGTCTTCTAGCAACTTACTATTTTTAGGAGTTTTTGGGTTCCTAAAATTTTGCGGCCAATTTGAGGGCCTAAATGAAGATTTTTCACGATCGATAACCTCATTTATCATCGAAATATTTAATTGGGACCCCAAAATGATTCTCCTCATCGATACCTTTCCAACGAGCTATCGTGCGCCCCAAACATAGATCGTATGCCAAAGTTATGCCCCCGAGAAGTTGATACACCATACTACCCAAAACAGGGTCCACAAAATTGTTGGCATTTCATCTTTTGAGGTTAGGGTTTTGGATTTTCTTTATGTTAAAAAGGCCTTTGGAGCCTCATTGTAAGAATGATCTTCTTGTGAATGTGAGTAGACGTCACATCTCTTCTCAGAGATAGGCTTCCACCATTCTAGTGAGTCTTTCACTCTGTATTTCTACAGTTTTGTACATTTCCCTCATTAATAGAAATTGTGTATTACTGTATCTTTGTGTTTATGGTTATATATCTGATAAATATCTATTATATTATTGGATATATGATATATCTCTGAACATTTCTTTATTATATCTCTTCTCTCATTTTGTGCCGAAAATAATCCAGATCAATGAACCACATAATATAAAGAATTTTGAATGAGGTAGAAATATATGAATCAAACATGATTTGAGTTATTGGAGCATACTTGGTCATGAAAATTAGAGACAAAGAGAATATGAATGGTTGTCATGCATTAAGATCTCATATTTTATTGAGGACACCACTAATCAATGTCAACTTTCTTCCCTTGGTCCACCAAAAAACTTTCATCCAATAAACCAAGTAATGCATAAATTTGAGAAGATACTAAAGAAACACAAGTATGAAGTACAAGGAATATCAAATGTTGAGAAGTGACATATAAAAAAAATTCTAATTGAGGAAGCTAAGAATACCACACAACTTAATTGTTATTTCCCCAAAGCTAAGAAATATATTAAAAGGTTCTCTAGACTGTTATTAACATTTAGGGCCTTGTTATCCCCTATCCTAGGGATAACTAAGGATATCGTGTCTCGATCCCAACAGGTCCTAGACATGGAGTGTCGAGAGCATGATGACTTGAGCTTGGCCCTGGAGGGTCCATATTTTCTTCAATGCATCCTATCTATTAGCAACAACAACGTCCATCCCACCAGCTTGGTCCTGAAGTGGCAGTGGGTCTTGCTCCATGARGTAATGAGTCTAGGTATCATGGTATGTGTCACTCTAATTTTCAAAGCATTTGAATATGTTGCACTGAACTCTCCTTTATTTCATAACRTTTTCTTGGAAATTATTCTCTTTGAATTGTTCATACCTAGGGGGTTATAGAATGCCCTAGTAAGTTGTTTCTCCTTTAGTATGAGTTTCCACTGGGTGGGTCTATGAAAGGTCATTGTCCATTCCTTCCATACTTACCACTTTTCATTAGTATCCCTCTCATCTTCCCCTACATTGGTTTGGGCATTGGGTTTGCCACACTAGGAAGGGTTGTACCTTACCTTATGGGAAGAAGGGGCTAAAGGCCCAGAAGGTAAAAGTAGCTGGAAAGAGTTAAAAGACAAAATGAAAACTTTGAGATGCTTCACCCAGGGATTCCTGAGAAAAAAATAAAAGGCTTCTCAGTAAGAAAAGGGGACCTGTAAGATAAAATAAAACTCAAGGTCTAGTTGGTGGATGGGAGGTCTCATCATGAGCCAACCTATTAGGTCCATGGGCACATAGCAGTATGACACTACCATATATCTAGTCACCAAACCAGGGTAGTGGTTCTTGGTGGCATAACCAAGAGAAAGGGGGTCTCATCAAGAGCCAACCTTCTCATAACCATGAATTGCTTGTGGGTAACGTTGTCAGCACTGGTCACCACGCCAGGAAATTGTCCCCCAACTTTTCCCTTGAAAAGAAAAATCAATGAGACAAAGAATAAAAGGCATTGAATGGGATAGGAAACACTGGCATCCATGACAAGGTGCAGCTCGCCCTCTACAGAGGCACCCACATGCAAGACCTACATTTCCATGTTATCACTGCACCCTCTGCCCAAACATTTCCCCTACACCATTTCACACACTTACATGACCTAGATTGGTCTTCACTTGGGAAACACCCCAAACTTGAGGAGAATTAGCCCAATAGGACATTCTGAGATCCTCTCAAAACCTCACTTGTTAAACTGCATAACGTCTTTGAGCATTTGTTTAGGTAAAAGGGGGTTCGATGCACATGTTTGGGTAATTTGAGTATTGGATGTGATTGACATTGCTATGAACCTTTTGACTTATGAGCCCATGGAGGGCGTACTTGTTGTTGCTACAGGACCATGTCCGATGGAAAGGTACATATGGGGAGATGATTAGATTGAACCTCCAAGGGGATGAAAACCCATATATGGATGTTGTGACCCCATCTAGGAGTAGAGAGATGTCAGAGACTTGCACCAAGCAAAAGAAAGGACATTTCACCGGAGACACTTTAGCATCATCTAGGGGCTTGAAAGGCCCAACGTTTTGCAGATGAGGCTGAACGTCACCCTAGAAGTGCATGATGTCACCTCTAAAGATGATTTTAGGTTTTAATTCTTTTAGTTTGTGTAAAAACTAGATTTTTCATGTAATTTGGCCATGTCGACCTTTTGATGATCTAAAATTAATTAAAGGTCATAATTATTTTATAAATATAAAGATAAAACTCTCATTTTATCATCATAGACTCATCACACAAGTGGTGATCTGAAATTCGTCCCTCTTTAAGGGTTATTGGCTGAAATCTAGTGGTGTGCACTTCTTGGAGGAGGCATTGGATGTTTGAAGCCTTTCTATGTTTGTTACTTCTAGCAATTATCTCTAGGAGTTGGATGTTTGAAGCCTTGGGATACCAACACCTTTCTCATCCTCTCCATCCCTTTGACATAACATTATCATTGCTATTTTTTCCTCTAATATTTGTTGCTGCCATTATTGACTCCATTACTCTAGAAAGGCACCAGTGTACCACTTGCAAGTGTTGATTGGTCAAACAAACACTCAAACTTTTATCCTCGAAGCTTTTACTAACATTTGCTAACCCTAAACTACACTAACTCCTTCGCTAACTAATTGTTGTTGCAAAACATTGCTACAACCATACAAACATACATTGATTGGATACATTTCCCTTTCCAAGATTTTGATGATGCTTTGTTTTATGATTTGGAAAGCGAAGAAGTACTAGAGGATCCCTTGGATGCATTAAATCCTTTGTGTTATGATAAAGGTAGTGACATTGTTGATAATATTGACGAGTTTATACATGTTGGAAGACGTAAGTGGGATGTGATTGGTTATAATGAGGATCCCATTTATAATATGGAAGGACATTTCCAAATGTTTCCTTTGCAACTATCATATGAGGTTACTAATGATTATGAAATCTGGCAACAAGGAAATGATATAGTTACAGACATATTCGAGGGTGACCTAGTTCTTTTTTCTCTTGATGATTTTTAGTCATACCTTGAATATTTTGATGAGTACTCCTTTGAGCACTTGGATTTATTTTATGAAGAATATTATCAACCACCTTTGTGCTTAGATCTTGATAGAGGTGAAGACATTGCTTGCCCAAAGCAGGGTACTTGTGACATGGTTCTTCAACCCCCTTCAATTACTTTACCTCACTATGTCATTAAGGGTGTAGTTGGGAAACATGTCCCTTGTCTTGAGTTTTATCCGGGGCAGAGCCTTCTTTTAGAATCCAAGGGTAGATTGAATACCTTAAAATGAATTTTATTATCTCAGACTTCCAGGCTTCCCCTAAGAAATTGCCAGTCATCCTCTAGGTTCTTACTATTCCTTCCCTAGACCTCAGGATATGATGACGTCCAAGGTAGCCAACTTTCAGACTCTTTGCGTCGGTCTTTTGAACCTTTGATTTTTCACGATCCCTTTCTGAGATGGATTGAGCACTTGCCTAAGAGTGTGAATTGGCATAATTTTGTCACTCCCTCCCGCCTCCATGAGCTAGACTTTACGATTTCTGATGATACAATACATTTTCTAACTCATGTTATTTTTGTGCTTGACTTATCATTGTTTTGGTTTATGATGAAGCACAAAGGCATGCATTATGAGAGGTTTCTAAGGTGGTTTCACTGGCTATTTGAATACACCTAGCATTCAACCAACAGGTAAGTAGAGGTAAGTTAGTTAGGCATTTGCATTCATTGTATATACCATCTACATTTCATGATAGTGTAGTATAGTTGTAGTTTCATTTCATTTTGTATGTATATCCTTGCTTACTTTTATTCCATTATATCATATATCAGCGAGGGGTGATATCACCACCCCGAGGATTACTGATTCATTTTGTTGAGATCTAGCAGATATAGGTCATGCCAGAGATGTTGAGGTTCTCATGCGCTCTATGGTTAGAAAATGTCCCTGAGTTGGAACCAGAGGTTATCCCCTATCCTAGTGATAACTAAGGAGATCATGTCTCGAGCCCCACCGGTCCTAGACATGCAGTGTCGAGAGATGGACGACTTGAGCTTGGCCCTGGAGGGTCGATATTTTCTTTAGTGCATCCTATCTATCAGCAGCAACAACGTCCATCCCACCAACCTGGTCCTGAAGTGGCAGTGGGTCTTACTCCATGACGTAATGAGTCCGGGTATCATAGTATCTATCACTCTGATTTTCAAAGAAATTGAATATGTTGCACTGAACTCTCCTTTATTTCATAACGTTTACTTGGAAATTATGCTCTTTGACTTGTTTATACCTGGGGGGTGAAAAAATTACCGAGTAAGTTGTTTCTCCTTTAGGATGAGTTGCCACTGGGTGGGTCTGTGAAAGTTCATCGTCCATTCCTTCCATACTTACCACTTTTCATCATTATCCCTCTCATATTCCCCTACCTTGGTTCGGGCATTGGGTTTTCCACACTAGGAAGGGTTGTACCTTTCCTTGTGGGAAGAAGGGGCTAATGGCCCAGAGGGTAAAAGTAGTTGGCAAGAGTTAAAAGACAAAACAAAAACTTTGAGATGCTTCACCCAGGGATTCCTGAGAAAACAATAAAAGGCTTCTCGGTAAGAAAAGCAGACCCGTAAGATAAAATAAAACTCAAGGTCTAGTTGGTGGATGGGAGGTTTCATCATGAGCCGTCCTATTAGGTCCATGTGCATGTAGCGGTATGACACTACCATCTACACGGTCACCAAACCTAGGTAGTGGCTCTTGGTGGCATAGCTAAGAGAAAGGGGGTCTAATCACGAGCCAGTCTTCTCATTTCTGTGAAGTGCTTGTGGGTAGCGCTATCACCACTTGTCACCACGCGAGGACAATGTCCCCTAGATTTTTCCTTGAAAAGAAAAAACAATAAGACAAAGAGTAAAAGGCATTGAATGGGCTAGGAAAAAATGGCATCCATGACAAGGTGCATCTCACCCTCTACAGAGGCACCCATAGGCAAGACCTACATTTCTCTGTTATCACTGCACCCTCTGCCCAAACATTTCCCCTACACCATTTCACACACTTACATGATGGTCTTCACCTGGGAAACACCCCAAACTTGAGGATAATTATCCCAATAGGACATCCTGAGACCCTCTCCAAACCTGACTCGTTAAACTGCATAACGTCTTTGAGCATTTGTCTAAGTAAAACGGGCTTTGATGCACATGTTTGGGTAATTTGATTATTGGATGTGATTGGCATTACTATGATCCCTGTGACTTATGACCCCATGGAGGGCGTACTTGTTGTTGTTGCAAGACCATTCCCGATGGACAAGTACATATGGGGAGATGATTAGCTCGAACCTTCGAGGGGCTGAAAGCCCACAGATGGATGTTGTGACCCTAGCTAGGGGTAGAGAGATGTCAGAGACTTGGACTAGGGAAAAGGAAGGATGTTTCATCGGAGACACTTTGGGAGACCTAGACCTAGGGGTTCTTGCTCTTCCACCTGTACATTGACCTTTGGGGGCCCATGATGTCACCATTGTGACCCTAGACGTCACCTAGTGCCAGGATTGACATTTTGGAAGCAATTGCGTGCTAATTGGAAAGCGTGGCATGATCTAGGGGCTTGGAAGGCCCAATGTTTTGCAGATGAGGCTCAACATCACCCTAGAAGTGCATGATGTCACCTCTAAAGATGATTTTAGGGTTTAATTATTTTAGTTTGTGTAAAAACTAGATTTTTCATGTAATTTGGCCATGTTGGCCTTTTGATGACCTAAAATTAATTAAAGGTCATAATTATTATATAAATATAGAGATAAAACTCTCCTTTTATAATCATAGACTCATCACACAAGTGGTGATCTGAAATTCGTCCCTCTTTAAGGGTTATTGGCTGAAATCTAGTGGTGCGCACTTCTTGGAGGAGGCATTTCTTGTTGTATTTTGGAAATTTTTCATTTGGAGGATCCTCAACTAGGGTTTATGCTTGATTATTCTTGGTGAAGTCAGTGGAAAATCTGCATTTCTTTATTTTAAATAAATTCTTATGGTTAATTTACTTGTTTCATATCTAAGATTAAAAAATTGCTTGCTTGAAACCCTAGGAGAAAGACATATGTTACTATATTTTTCTCTATAGTCTTCCATGTGCTAACATTTCTTGAAAGGCACCCATCTCAAAGTAGATACTAGATCCCTACCATTGTAGCACTCTAGTAACCCTACTTCCTTGCCCATTACATATTTTATTACAATTTGTTCAAGGAAAAGAGAAATTGCTAGGGCCTAACCTTTGTTACTTTCTAGCAATTATCTCTAGGAGTTGGATGTTTGAAACCTTGGGATACCAACACCTTTCTCATCCTCTCCATCCCTTTGACATAACATTATCATTGCTATTTTTTCCTCTAATATTTGTTGCTGCCATTATTGACTCCATTACCCTAGAAAGGCACCAGTCTACCACTTGCAAGTGTTGATTGATCAAACAAACACTCAAACTTTTATCCTTGAAGCTTTTACTAACATTTGCTAACCCTAAACTAGACTAACTCCTTCGCTAACTTGTTGTTGTTACAAAACATGGCTACAACCATACAAACATACATTGATTGGATACATTTCCCTACATAACTTGCACTTAACTCATTCAAAACTCAATTGTGATAATTACTAGTCAATTTGCTAGGTAAGTGTAACTTTCTATGGTGTTTTATTTCACTTTTGACCATCAGAATTTGTTTTTGTTGCAAAATATTGCTACAACCATCTAACTGCAGCAAATTCTCTGCAAAAGTGACCTATTTTGCTTGCTAGACATTTCCAAACTTCCCTGTGACAAGCTTTTATCATTCAGCTAGGTTACAATTATTTATTCTTGTTGTTTTCAAGCACTTTCAAGGATTAATTCTTGTGGCAATTACAAAATATTAATTGTTGTTATAAATTGTTGCATTGCTACAAATTCATATCAGCTAGCTTACTTTTTGAAGGTTCATTGTCTTATGAAGCACTAACATCATTTTGGTACTTGGAAAGTGCCCCTTTTTTGCCTTGTTCTGGGCAGGTACACAATATTATTTATTTACTTCATCTCTATAAGACATAAAGAACCCTTTGATTTGAGTGATCTGTGAGAGGGGAAGGGTTTCCTTATGATTACTTGCCTTATCCTTCTCAAACCCCCCAGGTCACCCAACACGTCTCCCCTGGGGTAGTCTTAACATACTCCTAAATAGAAAGGGATCTCCTATTAAGGTGACGGTGATAGGTTATTCCCAGTTATGCAAATTCTGTACCCACCTGCCTTGGGCTTTTGGGCAAGTACAAATTATGCGATAACATTTTGGCACCATTGTCGGGGAACACTGAGTCAATTTTCCTCAACGACACATTTTCAATAAGCCTTTATCCAAAGCCTTCTTTTCACAGAGATTACCTGGAAACTCCACTGAGGGTGATTCCCTCATCCCTTTGATAATCCTTAAGAGGATATCTGGCTACTCCACTAACCTTTTCCAAGGTGCCGCCTTACTCTCAATTTTGTGATATTTCTAAGTTATGGGATCATGGTGCCCTGGAAAAAAGTGTATTTGACTATTTATTTCAAAAGTTTTTGAGGACACCCGCATCACTTTGATGCAAAATGGTTGAACAACTCTCCAAGATTTGAAGGCCTCCCAAATAATCACATTGTAGAGTTCTTGAAGTATATAAGCGAGATAGAATGGGAAGGGGAGGATCTTCTGGTAAAATTGTTCATACTTTCTCTGTCATCTTTTTTAAAAGATTGGTTTAAGGGTTGTTGTGAAGATAGGGGTATATCATCTTTTGTAGACCTCATCAGTAAGTTTATTGAGTTTGTCAAACCACAATGCTAGACATATGATAATTCCCTTCAAAATCTCACCATAGCCTTAGAGAACAAAGGATTCACCACTGAGATTGTGGAAGATCTCAGGGATGTATACCATACTCAATACAAAAAATCCTCTGATATAGAAGGAGAGATTTATGATGAAAATTGTCAAACCCTTGAAGAGGAGCAATATTTTTCCCATGATTTGATAGAATGCAGTAAATATTTAACTAGAGAAGTGAATTATGAGGATGAAGCACTAATAACCGCTACTTTGTTTGGTGAAGCTCTCCAAGATCCTATCTCTCCTACACAAGATGAAGAGAATGAAGTGAGTCATTTTCCTTTCCAGTTTTTTGATGAAAATTTGTTCTATGATTTAGAAGGTGAAGAAGTAAAGGAACCCTTAAAAGAGCTAGCTCCTTCATTTTCTGATGAAGACAAAGAGATGAGTCTTGGGGATGATGTGTTGGACCCTCTTCCATTTGATGAAGTCATCCAAGCCATTGATGCTCCTGCACAACAAGAAGTGAACACGGTACGTTATTTCCCTTTTCAATATTTTGATGATGCTTTGTTTTATGATTTGGAAAGTGAAGAAGTACTAGAGGATCCCTTGGATGCATTAAATCCTTCATGTTATGATAAAGGTAGTGACATTGTTGATAATATTGACGAATTCATACATGTTGGAAGACGTAAGTGGGATGTCACTGGTTCTAATGAGGATCCCATTTATGATATGGAAGGACATTTCCAAATGTTTCCTTTACAACTATCATATAATGTTACTAATGATTCTGAAATCTGGCAACAAGGAAATGATACAGTTACAGGCATCTCCAAGGGTGACCTAGTTCTTTTTTCTCCTGATGATTTTCAGTCATACCTTGAAGATTTTGATGAGTACTCCTTTGATCACTTGGATTTATTTTATGAAGAATATTATCAACCACCTTTGTGCTCATATCTTGATAGAGGTGAAGACATTGCTTGCCCAAAGTAGGGTACTTGTGAAAAGGTTCTTCAGCCCCCTTCGATTACTTTACCTCAATATGTCATTAAGGGTGTAATTGGGAAACATGTCCCTTGTCTTGAGTTTTATCCAGGGCAGAGACTTCTTTTAGAATCCAAGGGTAGGTTGAATACCTTAAAAGGAATTTTATTATCTCAGTCTTCCAGCCTTCCTCTAAGAAATTGTCAGTCATCCTCTAGGTTCTTACTATTCCTTTCCCAGACCTTAGGATATGATGACGTCCAAGGTAGCCAACTTTCAGACTCTTTGAGATGGTCTTTTGAACCTTTGATTTTTCACGATCCCTTTCTGAGATGGATTGAGCACTTTCCTAAGAGTGTGAATTGGCATAATTTTGTCCCTCCCTCCCGCCTCCATGAGCTAGACTTTACGATTTCTGATGATACAATACATTTTCTAACTCATGTTATTTTTGTGCTTGACTTATCATTGTTTTGGTTTATGATGAAGCACAAAGGCATGCATTATGAGACATTGCTAGGATGGTTTCACTGGCTATTTAACTACACCTAGCATTCAACCAATAGGTAAGTAGAGTTAAGTTAGGTAGGCATTTGCATTCATTGTATATACAATCTGCATTTCATGATAGTATAGTATAGTTGTAGTTTCATTTCATTTTGTATGTATATCCTTGCTTACTTTAATTCCATTGTATCATATATCAACGAGGGGTGATATCACCACCCTGAGGATTACTGATTCATTTTGTTGAGATTTAGCAGATACAGGTCATGCTAGAGATGTTGAGGTTCTCATTAGCTCTATGGTTAGCAAATGTTCCTGAGTTGGAGCCAGAGGTTATCCCTTATTCTAGGGATAACTAAGAAGATCATGTCTCAAGCCGCACCGGTCCTAGACATGGAGTGTCGAGATATGGACGACTTGAGCTTGGCCTTGGAGGGTCCATATTTTCTTCAGTGCATCCTATCTATCAGCAACAACAACGTCCACCCCACCATCCTGGTCCTGAAGTGGCAGTGGGTCTTGCTCCATGAGGTAATGAGTCTGGGTATCATGGTATGTGTCACTCTCATTTTCAAAGAAATTGAATATGTTGCATTGAACTCTCCTTTATTTCATAACGTTTGCTTGGAAATTATTCTCTTTGACTTGTTCATACCTGGGGGGTGACAAAATTCCCTAGTAAGTTGTTTCTCCTTTAGGATGAGTTGTCACTAGGCGGGTCTATTAAAGGTCATCGTCCATTCCTTCCATACTTACCACTTTTCATCATTATCACGCTCATCTTCCCCTACCTTGGTTCGGGCATTGGGTTTTCCACACTAGGAAGGGTTGTACCTTGCCTTGTGGGAAGAAGGGGCTAATGGCCCAGAGGGTAAAACTAGGTGGAAAGAGTTAAAATACAAAACAAAAACTTTGAGATGCTTCGCTCAAGTATTCTCGAGAAAACAATAAAAGGCTTCTTAGTAAGAAAAGGGGACCCGTAAGATAAAATAAAACTCAAGGTCTAGTTGGTGGATGGGAGGTCTCATCATGAGCCATCCTATTAGGTCCATGGGCATGTAGCAATATGACACTACCATCTATCTGGTCACCAAACCAGGGTAGAGGCTCTTGGTGGCCTAGCCAAGATAAAGGAGGTCTAATCACGGGCCAATCTTCTCATTCCCGTGAAGTGCTTGTGGGTAACACTATCACCACTCGTCACCACACTAGGAAATTGTCCCCCAACTTTTCCCTTGAAAAGAAAAAGAAATAAGACAAAGAATAAAATGCATTGAATGTGCTAGGAAAAAATGGCATCCATGACAAGGTGCAACTCACCCTCTACAGAGACACCCATAGGCAAGACCTACATTTCCTTGTTATCACTGCACCCTATGCCCAAACATTTCC
>JASDQU010370813.1:85939-132744 GCA_032191745.1 Picea mariana
GGAGGTTGCCCCCTCGAAGAGGCTTATTATCTGAAATTATCTCTTTTTCAAGGCGTTGAGTACTTTTCCTGAGGTTTTTCTATGCTATATTGATGTTTGGTTCTTAACAGAGGAAGACCACCAATCCAATGTTGGGGGTGCAAGGAAAATAAACTATACAAGGATTTCCCTCACAGAGGAGATAAAGTGAAGACCATGCACAACATCCAAGAGGATAAAATAGTGGAGGACATGGGAAAGATATATGCATCCTTAAAATATCGACAAGAAGAGTATCAATCCAATATGATCGAAGTGGAAGGTAAGATCATTAATCATCTTGTTTCTATTTTAATTGATTCGGGAGCAATTCATTGTTACATTGATCCCAAAATAGTGGATAGATTACATTTGGAGAAATGTAAGCTAAGAAAGTCAAGTTAGTTTCATCTAGCCACTAGAACCAAAAGAAGGATCAATAAGGTTGTCAGAAGTTGTCCAATAAATCTTAATGGAGTGAGTACTAATGTTGATATGAATATCATCCCATTAGGGTCTCATGACATCCTAATTGGAATGGATTGGTTGGACCAGCACCACGTTGTCCTAGATTGTCATAACAAGACCTTTACGTGGCTTGATGAAGAAGGAAAATAGAGCACTGTGAAAGGAATTCCAAGACCCATTTCTATAAGGGAGAATTCATCCTTACAGCTGAAGAAATGCTTTAGGAAAGGATGGAAATTGTATGCAGCTCATGTGGAGGAGCCGGAAAAAGAGAAAAGGGTCAAGCCTTGCATATTTTCTAGTATTGCAAGAGTTTGAATATGTATTCCAAGAAATACCGGGATTTCCACTGAAGAGGGAGATATATTTCTCTATTGATTTAGTACCATGAGATACCCTAGTATCAAAAACACCTTAAAGAATGAGTACACATGAATTGAAATAATTACAAATGTAGTTGAAAGAGTTGTTGAAGAAAGGGTACATACGTCCAAGTGTTTCACCTTGGGGAGCATCAATACTCTTTTTCAAAAAGAAGGATGGAACATTGAGGTTGTGTATCGACTTTAGACAACTGAATAAATCCACTATGAAGAAAAAATACCCTCTGCCCATAATTGATGGCCTCTTTGATCAGTTAAGAGGAGCAAAGATATTTTCAAAGATAAACTTGAGATCCGGATACCATCAAGTAAGAATCAAGGAAGAAGACATCAATAAGACAGCCTTCAGAACCAAGTATGGACATTATGAGTTTGTAGTGGTTCCATTTGGACTGACCAATGCACCAGTTGTCTTCATGTGCTTAATGAATGGAATATTTAGAAATTATTTGGATAAGTTTGTCATTGTGTTCTTGGATGACATAGATATTTATTCTAAGTCTGAGGAAGAGCATGAACATCACTTGAGGTTGGCGTTACATTTTTTTATGGAACATCATCTTTATGCCAAGCTTAGTAAGTGTTATTTTTACCGAGAACAAATCCATTATTTGGGTCATATTATTTCAAAACAAGGTATAGCAGTAGATCCAGAAAAGATTGAAGTTGTTAGAGGATGGCCATCACCCAAGAATGTTTCAGAAATCATATATTTTATGGGATTATTCGGATACTACAGGAGATTTATAGTGGGGTTCTCTAAGATTGCGCATCCCCTAAATTATTTACAAAAGAATGGAATCAAGTTTGAATGGACAATAGAGTGAAGAGAATTTTAATTTGTTAAAGGAATTACTTACTAGTGAACCTATTTTAAATATTGTTGACCCAACTGAGAATTTTTTGAAATGTACAGATGCATGCAAGGAAGGACTTGGTGGAGTCCTCACTCAAAATGGAAATGTCATTGGTTATGAGTCCAAAAAACTCAAAGAACATGAGAGGAATTATGCCACACGTGATTTGGAGCTTGTTGTTGTTGTAGGTGAATCCCCCTATGGACAAGTGGATTCCCTCTTGGTCTCTAGACTCCTAAGGCCAAGACAGAAAAGTGCTTAACATGGACATTGAATTCCTTTTAGATCTAATCAAGCTAATAAATTAAAGAGAAGGAGAAATATATGTACCTTGTTAGCGACATTTGTCCTTGCAAAGTCCTGGCTGAGCTTCAATCTTGAGCTCCCTGAAGGTCCTGTAAAACAAACAAAGATACGATGGACTTCCTACTCTACTGAGATTAGCTCAATCATAGATCCATCTACTGCAGACAAACTCATATGGAACAAGAACAAGTTTGAAAGAAACAGGCCAAGCATCGATTATATTAATGAGAACAAGTAAAAGTACTTACAATCCTTTGAATGAAGGTGCAGCAGCTTCTTCCAGTTCTCCTTGTCCAACCCCTTTGCTCAAATGATCTCCATTGATTGCTTTGATGACATCTCACTCATGAGATCATAAGTTTTATGTAATTCTCAATCTCCATTGTCAATACCTTCTTATGAGATCATAAGTTAGGTATAATTCTCAATATTTCTTCTACCTTTCACCATGAGAAGGCCTCCTTATATAAACTTGGAGAGGTCCAACCACTTGAGAGATATTTGGGATGAGTTGAGGATTCCTCTCCTTCAGTTTAGGATCACCCCTAAGATCATGCCTTGACCATCTATTCGAATCCAACTACCTTCAGGAATTGAGGGATTCTTCCCTTATTTGCCTCAACAAACCCATAATTTGCTAAAAAAATGGTAGCACTCCCCCAAAAGGGTGCACAGGGTGCTCAAGCACTCTCCCAAAGAGGCTCAGGGAGCACCAGCACTCCCTGACAGTGGGTCGGGGATCGCTCCTCTCCAAAATCAATTTTTTTGTAGTTTTTTCAATGCCAAAAGGTTTGCACTTCCTGTCAAGTGAATTCTCTTCTTCCAAACTAAGCTTTGAGGTGTCTTAAGTGTCTTTATGATGTCATTAGAGGCACAACATAGGCAAGATGGAAGTATATTGTCTGTGACACTTGCAATACTTGTAGTTAAGATGCGACACTTGCGGACAAGATGCGACACTTACAACACTTGTAATGACGACACTTGCGACACTATCGAAGTGAGTAATTTTGAGGTGTAACAGCTGCCATAGTTCATGCATTGAATATGTGAAGGCATTATCTCATGGGAAAAAGATTGGAATTAACGACTGGCCATAGTGGTCTGAAATATCTTTTTGAACAACCAACTTTGAATGCTAGGAAAACAAAATGGATGGAATTTTTAAGTGAGTATGACTTTGACATCAAGCATATCAGGGGAAAAGAAATAAAGTTGTTGATGTGCTCAACAAAAGAGTACATCTCATGCATGCTACAGTTTTTAGTATGCATCAGTCATATTTAAAGAGCATAATTTTAGATGTTGTTGTTACAAATCAACATTACCTATAGGTAAAAGAAAGTTTACACCAAGAAAACGTACAGCAGAAAATTAAAGAGTATGAGATTAAGGAAGATGGATTACTTATGCATAAGAATAGAATTTATGTTCCTAGTTCCAGAGAACTTAGGAATTTGTTATTAAAGGAAATGCATAATGTTCCATATGTTGTACATCCTAGTTACCAAAAAACAATTGCAGCAGTAAGAAGCCAATTTTGTTGGCCAGGAATGAAGAAGGATGTTGTTGATTACATTGCCAGATGTAGGGAATGTCATAGAGTAAAAGCTAAGCATAGACACCCAGCGGGTTTGCTTCATCCATTGTCAATTCCAGAGAAGAAATGGGAAGTGGTAACCATTGATTTTATAACTACATCAAGGTAACATGATTCCATAATGGTAGTTGAGGATAAATTGACAAAGGCTACTCATTTTGTTCCTGTGAAAATGACTCATACCATAGCTAATATTGTAGAAATTTACATGAGGGAAATTTCTAGGTTGCATGGGATACCTAAGGCAATTGTTTCAGATAGAGATATAAAGTTTACTTCAAATTTATGGAGGGGATTATTTAAAGGATTTGGTACAAGTCTGAATTTTAGAATAGCATACCATCCACAGTTAGATGGGCAGATAGAGAAATTCAACCAAGTGATTGAAGACATGCTGAGAATGTATGTGATGGATAAACCATATAAGTGGGAAGACTACTTACATTTTATTGAGTTCGCCTATAATAATGGGTATCAAGTTTCATTGAAGATGATCCCATTTGAGGCTTTGTATGGTAGAAAATGCAATACTCCAGTGAGTTGGGACAAACCAACAGATAGAGTAGTACTGGGGCTAGAATTGCTCAAGGACATGGAAGACCAGATGGGTAGAATTAAGAAGAATATAAAGGTAGCTCAAGATAGACAAAAAATTCATGCAGATAAGAATAGGACAACTAGAGAATTTAAAGTGGGGGATCATTTTCTTTTAAAAGTGAATCCTAAGAAGAGCTCATTGGAGTTGGGTAGTTGTACAAAGTTAGAAGCTAGATTTTGTGGTCCATTTGAGATCTTGGACAAAATAGGGCCAGCCGCATACATGCTTGCATTGCCTACTTCCATGAATGTGCATAATGTATTTCATTTAATTTTGATGAAAAAAGTATATACATGATCCTAACCATGTTATTGATTGGAATTTGATTTAGGTAGATCCAGAGGGAGACTTTCTGGTTCATCCAGTGCGCATATTGGACAGAAAAGTCAAAATGATTCAGAATCGAGTTATAGAGCTGGTAAAAGTTCAATGGACCTGTTACGGTCCTAAAGATGATACTTGGGAGCATGAAGATGCCATGCGGGTAGAGTACCCACGAATTTTTGAATAAATTTTGATTTCTATTTTGTATATGCACTGAGGATGGTGCCAAAATAAGGGGGAGGGGAATGCAATACCCTGGTTTTGAGTCCCCATATGAAATAATGTATTTTTTTTATTTGATGAAAGGTTGAAGTTCCCAAACAATTAAAGAGGCCAATGTGCCTAGGAAATGTAATGTTATGATCATTATTAATAATAAAATACATCATTGGTTGTAAGACAGACAAGGACAAGAGTTATAGGGGGTTATGATTCCATGAGAGAGGGGGATTAAGGGGCTAAGTCATTTTATCCTATTTTATTTACCCATATTTTTTTAATTGAGAGAAGGGGTTACATGAGCTTCTTAGGGGAAGGCCATGTGGTTATTGATTCCCAAGTAAATATATAAACCCATGTTGTGGGATGTTTGGGGGTTCTTCTCCAAACACACTTTCACACTTTCATTCATTTATTTCTCATCCATCCATGACCTTGGTGGGGGGAAGGAAAGATGAATATCTGGGAGAGAAACCATTGTTGGTTGGATGTAGTGACTACTGGTGTATTCCAGCTATGAATTAGTTCCTGCATGTCTAAGATGCATTGGCATATACTAAATTTTATTCATAGTTGCGAGTATTGAGAGTCTCAACATGGATATTCTTGACTAGATGCGTTGGAGCCCTGGAAGGAGGTGGACAGCCTAAGGGACTATGTGGAAGAGAATGGGTTCCATTATCTTGGGTTGTGTAGGATGGAGAGAAGAGATTTGGTGTACTTTGGACTGGTGTGCGTTGAGGAACCTGTGAGAGCTTGAGTGTTGACTGATTTGGGGAAGCTGAGTGACACCCTGGAATCGTCCTTGTGGATTCATAGCCCTAGCTCATGGGTGACACTGATGTTGAGACTTTGAACAGCAATTTCTAGGATTGAGTGGAACGTCCTTGGACTGCATCCAGCTGGTGAACCATTTTTATTAATATAAGTGCTCTTTGTCATGTGTTCCTCTATTGTATATTTATTTCCATTTTGTATTAATGAATATCTCTGAGATGTGTATATTTGATGTGCCTAATTTCTATTTATTGTTATGCATGGAATGTTTACACATTCTTTATATTGTAGCATGAATATGTATTATTGCGTGTGTTTTTATGATGTTTCTTTCATGCTTCTTTAATAATTTAAATGGTATCAGAATTCAAAATCAGTTTCAAATAGAGTTTTTCAGGTAGTGTGCCCGGCCAGGGGATGGCTGGGTACGTTACAATTTTCATCTTCAACATGCAAGTCCCTTGCATTCTTATACTTGGAGATGCCCCATCTTGGCAGTCAATAAAATACAAATCATTTGTTTTTATATGTGTGTTAAGTGGTATCTCGGTATCTATGCCATCATACAACTACCATATGAAAGGAGATGTGGACTGCCCTCTTTTTCTATAATCAATTGATTCTTGGCATGGAAACAATTGTCTATTGTTGCAAGTGCTTGCACAACACTCCATCTCTGTAGCAATGTCAATCAAATGAAAATGTCATGAATTATTCAACCTCTATCTACCACTGGTTGATCTAATTGTCTACTCATTGGTAAAATGGTGCACCGGATGGTAAGTCATTCTTCAACCAGATTGCAATGAAAGAAACATCAATGCATGCTTAATATCCTTCTCTTCTCTCTCATGCTTCCACCAAACAATTGCTTACTTCTTTGGTGATGTTGAGATTTTGTGTTGTTGCACATCTATGGACACTTTCTTCTCCTTGTGCTACCAAGAGAAGGATTTATTCATCTCTTTTAAGATTCACTATCCACACCCTTCTCTTGGTCGTGTAAATTCTAGGGTGAAGTTCCATATGAAGTCGACAACATTTATTTTCAGAATTTCCATTGAACTTACAGTGGCGGAAAAAATTATTGATTTTGCAGTATGGATTGCTTGACATACTCTTTTTCTCCCCTTGCCTTTGAATTTGTTGTTGGTTTTGGGAAGTACTATTGTCATTCTTCCTCTAAAAATGACTCGGTTTGTGTCATGTGCCTTGCTTCTCCTAGAAAGATGATTCAAGATGGTATTTCTTTCCACAAAATGAACATGCCTATAAATACCAACAATCGACATCTTGATGGCCTTTCTTATTGTAGTAGTGAAAAATAAGGGATTTCTTATTTGATGCTTTCTCCAGTGGATATGCTTGCCACTTATTTTAAGTGATTGTGCAGGCTGAATCTTTGCACTTTCATCATCATTTCCCTTCTACAGTCTACCACAAGAAGGATGGAGTGGTAGTGTGCTTTCATGTTCTTGTATCATTTTCCTTTCTTCTAGTGAGTAGGCCAATTCTATTATGTCTTTAGATTTCACAAATTTGATCTTGGTGTTCATGATCTTTTCCTCTCTGTTATCAAAACCTAGGTCTTCAGGCTTGACCATCAGTTCAGATACAATAGAGATTAGGATGCCTTGCCTTCTCTTGACTATCCTATTGGAATCCTCCCGAGGGGTGTAATGGGGGGGGAAAGGGCTCATAATAGAGTAATAATTGTAGAGGCCATTCAATGTAAGGTGGACTAGGTCCACTATTCTTGTTATTATTAAATAATGCCCAATATGGTACTTAGTATTGAATAAGTGTATGGGGTATCATTAAATAAGATATATTAGGTAGTTAGGAGGTTGTTATGATTAGGATTTGCTTCTTAGATATAAATAAGGATGGATTCCTCCTTATCAAGGAGGAGTGGAAGAATATTGTATTTAGAGCTTAGTTCATTAGAAGGTTTCCCCCTTGAAGAGGCAAGTGAACAGAAGTGGATTCCTTCCATAAAAGAATCAATTGTATGGTGCTACCCTACCTCAATGGTTTTTATATTAATAAAGTGTGGATAATTTCTATATATCTTGTATGTGATTGTGTTTTTATATCTAATGTACGTAACACGTGGTATAAAATCTTTTTCTTATGCCAAAAGAATTTTTTTCCCTATTTTGCGGGTTTTGAAGGGAAAAATAGGTCGCAACACTTTGATAAATTCCTATAAATTTGTGTGAACAATTTGATAATACCATCTATAAATCTAATTTTATCTTGTAAAAACAACCGATTTCAAAAAAAAAATCACCCAAATTGGAGTTCAAGAAGTGAAGATGTCATTGATTTAAAATCAGTTATTTAGGGTTTTTATGTGAGAATCCCGTGCACTACAAAGTATATATATTTTGACAAGGCGTTGATATTTCCACCAAACCAACAAAATGGGAAAGAGGATTTTTGGGTATTCGATTTGACACATTATATGTTATGCTTACAATCAATATCAAGTGTACTACAACCCTTGCAAATTTTCACTCTCAAACCCTAACAGACATAAATAATGGCAATGAGGTGGAACATTCCATGGGAGGCACAAATGTTGCTAGAAAATTTATCCAAGAATTTTCTAAGAAATGTGAAGAGATAAAAGATATCAAAGTGATATTCACTAAATCTAAGGTAACCTATATTATTGAGGCCACGTACCCTTACATCAAGAAATAGTATAACCGAAAATGATATGCCTAGTATGATGTATAGGATGATTGTGATGATTGGAATATGGATATTTTTCATTTGGATGACAACTACTTTCATCTTCTATATGATTACTCTATTCCACGTTTTTTAGAGAATACAATCAAGGGAATTCATGACCTGTTATGACTACCGGTTTTCATCTTTCTTATTCTCCAATAGTAGTGTGTTATATGGATGATTTTTAAGATATGGATGGATCTCCATATTTGGATCCACATGACTAGGTTAGACATTTGGATCACAATTTTAAACCATCTATTGAGTTTAGATATCGTCATAGGGGAGTCAACATGAGAACTTGGACATGGGACCCAAATTTAAGGTGGAGCTCAAACTACTTCAACATCGTGGCTAGCACTTGTACATGGGACCTTGGTTCTCTAGCCTACTTCAGCATTATGGTCAACACTCATCCATGGGGCCCTGGTTTATGGTTGTACCTCCTCACAACAAGCATTGAGGGAAACCATTTTCTAAGGGGGTGGAATGTTGGGATCCTCCCTAGGGGTGTAATGGGAGACCAAAGGGCCCTAGTACAGTAATAATAGTGGAGACCATTCAATGTAAGGTGGACAAGGTCAACTATGCTTGTTCTTATTATTATTAAATAAGGCCCACTGTGGTATTTATTATTAAATAAATGTAATGGGGCCTCATTAAAGAAGGTCCACTAGGTAGTTAGGAGGTTGTTATGATTAAGTTTTTCTTATTATCTATTAATAAAGATGGAGTTCTCCTTATGAAGGAGGTGTGGAAGAATATTTTATTTGGAAGTTATCTCATTGGGAGATTTTCCCCTTGAAGAGGAATGAACTAGAGCAGATACCTTCCATTAAATGATCAATTGTAAGGTGTTACATTACGTCAAAGGTTTTGATGTTAATAAAATGTGGAGCATTTCTGGACATCTTGTATGTAATAGTATTTTTAGATCTAAGGTACATAAAAAGATGCAAAGTACGTAGGGAGGATAGTATGGGGTACCTAGGAAGGTGCCCAAGGGGAATAATAATATATAAGTGGCCACATAGTGTGAAATCAATAATTATAAGAAGTCTTACTATAAGGTTCCACCTACTAGAAGTTGTTAAATTATGAGCTTGATTTCTTATGCGGATTAATTCTTTTATTTTCTTCAATAGTTTGATTCCAGCTTATACACTTCAACAATTCAAAATCATAATCGAATAGCAATAATTATGTAGATAAGTAAACATGCATATCAACAACACATATACCCTGGGGAAACCCTGTACAGGGAGAAAAACCCCAGCAAACAATATTCCTTTATTGCATTAATAATGTAAGATCTCTTACAAATATACACCATGAATGTTTTGCTCTCAAAGAGCTTGCCAAGTTGACTCTGACCTGACAAAAACTTACAAGACCTTGCTGAAATACACCTCTGATATGCTGCCTCTTTATCACTGATGTGTTCCTCTATTACTTCACCATCAACCTGCATATGAAAACTATGTTTCAAAATTGTGTTGCAGAACTGTGTTGAGGAGAGGGTTCGACCTCTTCTTATATAGGCTAAAGAGGGGAAGAGGGGAAGCTCAAAATAGTAACCTGATTCCGTGCATTAAACATAACTCAACTTCATGCTTTAGTTCGAACTTAGAACTAGACTTGAGATTGGTTACAACTCAGCTTTACACTTTAGTTCGAACTTAGAACTAGACTTGAGACTGACCTGCTTTAGTTCAAACTTAGAACTAGACTTAAGACTTTAGTTGCAACTCAACATTACACTTTAGTTCTAAAATAGAACTAGACTCGAGACTTTAGTTGCAACTCAACATCACACTTTAGTTCTAAAATAGAACTAGACTCAAGACTTTAGTTGCAACTCAACATTACACTTTAGTTCTAACATAGAACTAGACTCAAGACTTTAGTTACAACTCTTGAAAAGGAAATTCGAAATTCTCTTCATAGTGGATAATGTTTACACATGCCAACACACTAGATCAATACAATTACATCATTTGCAATATTAGGAATATCGTTTGTTTCTAGCTCATAGGAATTTTATATTCAACCTAACTTTTGCTAGATGCCTTGACTTTTGCTCATGGATCACAAGGTTTGACGAGGCTAACAGAGGTTGTATGTTCCCCCTGACTTTTGCACTAGTCTGTCTATGCTCACAGAGGTTGTACGTTCCCCCTGACTTTTGCACTAGACTCAGATAGCATCTCGTTCGTCCTGACTTTTGGTTTGACTCACAGAGGTTGTACGTTCCCCCTGCCTTTTGTCAATACCTCACAAGACTGGTTGATTCTCCAAATCTCCCTAGCTAGCCTCAGGGTGGCCCATATGGCCTCTCATTGGAGAATGATTGTCGATGCTGCCAAATTTAATAGAAGGTTCCTTCACTAGAAATTTCATATGAGGTTAAATAGAATTATATAAAAAAGTATAAGCGATGTAATAAGATGTATTGTGAAGTATATCGTAATTGTAACAAGCATTGTTTGTGAAGTGGTTTCCTTCCTCAAGGAATAATTATTTGTGCTACCCTCCCTCAAGGGTTTACTCTACAATTCTTGTGAGTTCAATATTTTGTTATCTATTGTGTGGATTTGTTATGTTCAACTTGATTTCTATCTTATATTTTTAGATATACTAAACTACACTACAATTGGTATCAGATCTTTTTCTTTGGCCAAAATAAGGAAGAAAAAAAATTGTCAATTTGTCAAAGACAAAAGAGGATGTCAGCCTTCAAATAATTTATGAAACATTTTATGTAGAATTTGAAGAAACCATCTATAGATCTAAGTTCTTCTCAAAAAAATACCCCATTTCAAAAAAATCGTCCAAATCAAAGTTTGGGAAGTGGAGTTATCGCTAATTTAAAATCAATTGTTTTAGTATATTTTTTTGGGATGGCCATGCGGATTGAAAATCAAATATATTTTGATAGAGCCCTCTGATTTTAATCGAACCAGTGCCAATAGTTGCAGAATGGCCATGGAATTTTTTAATTGTAGTCATAATAGAAAATCAAAGAAGTATCACCAAAGTTATGATCATTTTACATAGCCACATTGAAAAGTAAGTTATTATTATAAACCTTAGTTTTTGTTGACGGATTTCTTCCAAACAAGATGCTTTTTACAAAAAAATGATGACGTTAATATTGAAAATACATAAAATGGATAAAATATAATTATCCATCATTTTGGAGACTAGCTCTATCCATTAATTTAAAGGATGATGCTAGGATATGATATGCACTTAACCATGAAGAGATTAAGGCACTTCCAAATGAAACATATGAGAAACTAGAAGTAGATAGATGGTCTCATGACAATATGAATGATAAAGGGAGCACCAAGGGTTTGTTTTCATGCACAAACTTCCTATCACATGTTCATGAATGTATTCAGAAACAGAGGATCATTGTTTATATTAATCATAATTGCAAGAACAATTACATCAATGTTCACTTGGTTAAAAGATTGCAAGTTTTAGCGAAGCAATCAAAGCACACAAATTGTGGGTGAGTATGTTCAATTTTTTAAATATTTGAAGCTTACCATCGACAAATATGTGTTGTATCTAGATTTCCATGCTATAAATATGTATGATGTGTATATTATTCTTGGATATTCTTGGATGGACTCAACTAGTACAGTTAATATGAATGTGCAAAAGAAGTTTTTGAAGCTTTGGTACAAAAAAAAAAAAAATTGCCTTGTAGAATATTTCCCTTGCTAAACAAGAAGGGCTCATAAAGGAACCTAAAGAAGTCCTTGCAGTGAAACTAATTGCAAATTCCAAGGTTGAATCAGAAGAAAAGAATACAAAAGCATATGAAAAAAATCCCTAGAAAGGGCATTAAAAGGAAGAAAAAGATAAGGAGTTAAATGAATCAAAGGAACCCCATGTTGAAGAGCCCAAGAAAGAATAACCAATCATTAAGGTTGATGTATATCACCACCCACACCACTTGAAAAAACATCATCCCTCAAGGCAAGGACATGAGCATCAACAAACTTATGGACCAACATGGAACCAAAAAGGCAAACCCTGTGGAGGCACGTGGAGAAATAAAATCAATGCATGGATATATCATAGTATAACAGCGACAACATGGCACCAAAGGTGCAACCGAAATCAATATCAACGTGGCAAGGAAGCAGTTGAGCCCCATGTTCATATTTCACTAGGATGGATGGATGCTCGTACGTAGTACTAGTTGGCTACATTGCTTAGGAGACCATATTGTATGGCTTCATCCCATGTTTCGAAGATAAAACATGAAAAGGGGAATGGAATGTAGTGCACCTAAGAAGGATAATATGGGATACCTAGGAAGCTACCCAAAGGGAATAATAATATATAGGCTGTCACATATTGTGAATGCAATAATTACAAGAAGACTTACTAGAAAGTTCCTTCACTAAAAAATTATTATTATGTTAGATAGAATTATATAAAGAAGTAGAAGCAATGTAATGAGATGTATTGTGAAGTATATTGTAATTATAGCAAGCATTGCTTGTGAAGTGATTTCCTTCCTTAAGGAATAATTAATGGTGTTACCCTACCTCAAGGGTTTCTCTACAATTCTTGTGTATTCATTATTTTGTTATTTATTGTCTGGATCTATTATATTCAAGTTATTCTCTATCTTATATTTTCATATTCTCTAAGTTTCACTACATAACCCTTATCCATCATAGCCCATTTACCTTAAAAATTTTGAACCAATGTCGTGGATCTGTTATATTCAAGTTATTGTTTATTTTATATTTTCATATTTACTAAGTTACACTACATATCCCTTATCCATCATAGCCCATCTACCTTAAAAAATTTGAACCAATGCCTTTGGTATGTTTTTCAATTCACCAAAATTCTCTTGAGAAATTCTAAGGAAGGTAAGCTTACTCGAGTTTTCTCGGTCATGGTGTTGGCCTTAACAGTGTCAATGGAAGGTGGATTTTCTTCCTTGGTCTCTTGGATAGTTGCTTGTAGCTTTGCCAATATTTCTTCCTTCTCTGCCAACTCTAGCTACAGTTGAGCCATCATATGGGTGAACCTATCCTCCTACCAATGATCCTTTTGAATGAGCTTCTCTTCCAATTGTACAAATTGAACTCTTCTCTTATCCCAATCTACCATAACTGCAGTGAGGGAGTCTTGGCATTCATCAAATCGGTTCTTTAGCAATGGCAACAACATTGTTGAGGTCTCGAGTTTCTTTTCCATCTATATGACTCTTCAGTCATACATTTGTACCTTCTCCTTCAAATTTTTGTTCTCTTCTCAAAACTAAACATTGATGGCCTACAAGTCTTCCAACCTTTCTCTTTTTTCTTTACCCATGTTGAGTTTGTGTTCTCCTCAAAGTTCTAGTAGTTGCATCATGGTCAAGGATTTAATTTCTCTTACACCATATGATCCATAAATAATTGATTTATATACCACTCGCTTCACCAACACAGATCCTCTATGAAAAAATAAAATCTAATCTTTATTTATCTATCTTATGCAAAGATATATATCCTTTGAATGGATGTAAGGCCTCCATTATCAGTGTATCTTGCATGCAAAAACTAGTTAACAATGTCAATAATAAACAGGATTCTAAGTTAGTTTCTCTATTTTTATCACCATGTGATCACACAAGGATTGGCTATGCTTCTATGCTTCAAGGATGAGATGGTAACACTATTGACAAATATGTCTAGTAGCTTATATTTTGATTCATTATACCATTAATGGTTTTAGTGATATATTTTGATGCTTGAATCCATACTCAACAGAAGGGACAACAAGGCAAGGCATTGAGATGGCCAACGATATATTTAATAGAAGGCAAGGCAATGACATGGCCAATGATTGTTCTTTCATTGATCATGTGTACCCACACTGCTTTTAATTGAAATACAACTTAACTACACATGTTTTATTTTAATTATTCATATACTAGTCAAAAACATCACCAAATTAGTGAATTTAAGTAAAATCTCTAAATTTGTGTTATTGTGAAAAAGAGACATAAATTTTAAACAATTGTAGCTTTTAATGCCCATATTATATTTACCCTGTAGTAATATTAATCCATCTTTATGCTTTCAATGAAATTATTTTTTCAAGATTGATATATGGAATATGTTGATGGAGGTGTCTACAAAAATGTACAAGGAATTGTCAAAGAATTATTATTAATTGATATGCAAAGAGAGCTAACCCAACAAGAAGACATATAAAAAGTATGTGATGATTGATTTTTTTGGATATATATAATAATTACCTCTTATTAGATATTTGTTTACATGTACATAAAATATTTATTTTCGATTGTTTTGATGTCGCTTTTAAGATATCGAAAAATAACATTCTAAACATAATATATGACAAAGAATCGGTGGATCTCAAAATTTATGAGAAATGTGTGCATTTTCTTTACTAGTTTACTATTTAATAATTGTCCTTATTTCCGTATTATAATTAATCTGCAGTCGCCTATGAATGTGTTCTAGATTTTCAAGTATAAATAAAAGTCATCAAACATTTGATTGACATTATATTGAATGTGGATTGTGAATATACATTGAAATGCCAAACATTACTTATGGAGGGATTTTGTCATTAGACATTATTTTACCTCCCACATTTGATAATTGTTACAAGAAACAATTTTTTATATCTAAAACTTTATTATAACATATAATAATCCTATTAAATATGTATGGAGTGGAACCATTAAGAATTGATGAGCAAAAACATGAAACAAAACTATGAAACGACATGTATTATTCATAAAGTAATGGATGTTTTCATAAATGTAATAAGTGTATTAATAAAAATATACAAATTTATGCATTTAATTATAATTTTTGTAAATAATATATTCATAATTAATTTTAATTTCTATGTTTGGAGGTTGAACAAGGGATCAAGCTAATCATCAAAACAATCAACTAATACAAGAACAACATCCATAAGGGATGAAGAAATAAGACAATACAACTCATACAAGAAAAACATCCATAAAGAATACAACTAATACAAGAAAAACATCCATAAAGAACGAAAAAATAAGGTAATCATCAAGACAATACAACTAATAAAAAAAAAACATTCATAAGGGACGAAAAAATAAGGTAATTATCAAGACAGTACAACTAATACAAGAACAACATCCATAAGGAATGAAGAAATAAAGTATGCAAGCAACTTGAGCAATTAAAGTTAAATTGGTTCAAATGATGAATGGATAATATAATTAAATGTCACAGTCTTTATATTTCAAAATGTTTGTTGAATCAAAATTGCATGTCTCCAAAACTTTAATTTTTTTATTTTTCATGAATATTTTTCCCAATTGTATGAATGGGTTGTCATAACAATGTAAGAGTTATTTGGATTGAAATATTTTTAATTAATACGATGGGTTTTATTGTTTTAATGGAAGGTTTTGTAGCATGTTTTGTTGTTGGTTAAGTATATATGTAATTTACAATCTTATAATAAAAAATATTTGATCTTATATAAGATATTCATTTAGATTCAACTATAAAACTAAAGATACTACAATTTTTTTCATTATAAACCCAAATCAAATACACAATATATTATTTTGAAGTTAATAGCACATATTTTTCAAAGCGTAAGTCAAATCGAAAAAGCGTTTTTGAAAATATGTTTAAAACTCAAAAATATAGCCATGGTCATAACATAAATATGTTAAACATAGCATATTTTCAAGTATCCATATCTTAGTTGTCCAACCTCCCATTTGAGTGAATTTTTTTTAAGCTGTCTATTTTTCAAGTAGATTCCAAAGATGCAAATTGTTTTTGAATACTCCACTAGAAATTTTAGAAAACATTATGAATGTCGCAATCCTCATTTTTTTATGTTTCTTTTTTTTTTAAACTCTAAAATTAATCGACTTTGGCTCTAATACCAACATAGCAATGAAGTGTCAATTCATGTTAGCTCAATCAATTAAGGTGTGGATTTTGTTTGCTAGGCGACCCAAGTTCAATACCCTTACGATGTGTTTAGTCGGGAGGAAACACCCCAAAATCCAGCCATGTTAAGGGTTGGTGCAGCCCAAGTAGGGTGTGATCCCTAAGTGATTTTGACGGCTTAGATACCCCTAGGTTGTGGTTTCTTAGCCAACGGTTGAAATGTTGTTCCCACAAGTGACAATCATTTCTAACAAACATATAAAACATAACAATGAAGTAAAATGCAAGGGTTGAGTGCCCATGTACACCCAAGGGTGGATTGCACATGCAAATCCTTAAATATGGAGTAAAATGTCTCTATGAAAATAATACTCAAACAGACCTAGGGGTTAGCACGATCAATAGATGCTCTTTTGCTATATGCATAACAGTTTTCTGATCAAATCTTATTAAGTCCTTTGGGGTTACTAGTCACTTATGTAGTTGGCAGTGGATTTTCCTTTCATCTAGAAATTCCAAGAAAGATGGGAGACTGATTCATAAGCAATTGCATGGGACAAACCAAGTCTCAACCGTCACCTCATATCAATTTTATAAAGTATTTTAAACTCCTTGCAATTAATAATGAAACTTTTCAATTCTTAGCAACGAGTGTCCATTCTTTCTTGGGATTTGCGAAGACATTTATAATGCCATGAAATAACAATTAACACTAAATAATGAAACCCTAATTAGGGTTTAGTGAAGAAGCTAAGCATAAGAAACAGATGAACATAATAAATTGTTGGATGTTTGTAGCTCAAATAGGAACTTCCGCACAAGTTGCAAGTTGTGTTAACTGTGTGTGAAGTAAATTATTAATAAAGAGTCTTTTAATTTTGAGTTATGTAAATTCTAATAAAATGAAATTTTTATACTAGTGATTTACATGAATCTCAACAATTGATCTCAAGTGAGATTGAGATTTAATCTCAGCAATTTATCTCAAAGAGAGATTAGGGTTAGGAAGATTTGGTTATCAACTCAAAGTTATAAAAGAAGGGCAAGGTAGAAGAGAGAGACAGTAACTCGGTTGCACAGAGAAACAAAGACGTTCCTCGGTGTGCATTACTTCACAAAGACAATTCTTCCTCAAGCGAAGAGAGTGGTCAAGAAGGAAAGGGACACAAAAGAAGCAGCAGTGGCAGGGTCATTTGGCCACAAGGTTGAGTTAGGAGGTTGCAACAGATCTATGTCTATGTTTTCTATTTTCCATTGGGTCGATTTTCCCGGTATGGGAAGCCCTTGTAAGTTTTGATTAAGTGAATGAAAAGCTAATTTGAAGGGCAGTCAGAAAACTTTTGTGAACTTGGGAATTTTTGTGTTCTTTCGTTGTTTGATTTCCAGTTAATTTTCAGCTAGTGTATAACTATTCTATGGTCTGAATTTTATGTTTAAATTCAGTAAGTAATTTTTGCTTGAGATCGTAAGGAAGTAATTTACCTAGGGCTTAAATTTTGACATGGTATCAAAGCAAGGTATCTGATTGAGATTTCCAAGTACTAGCAGTTAGATCTAGTACAGATATGGGGTTATAGCAGCATGTTTATTATATCTAATTGACCAGCGGTCAGATCTAGTATAGATATGGGGTTACAACAGAAAATCTATTAGATATGAGTGATCAACGATCAGATCTAGTACAAATATGGGGTTACAGCATCAAATCTATTAGATATGAGTGACCAACGATCAGATCTAGTACATATCTGGGGTTACAACAGCAAATATATTAGATTTGAGCGACCAACAGTCAAAGTTAATACAGATCTGTAGTTATAGCAATATATCTATTAGATCTGAGTGACTAGCAATCAAATCTAGTTCAAATATGGGGTTTACAGTAGAAGATCTATTAGATCTGAAGTCCAATAGCTGGGTTTTACTGGTGATTGAAGGACTAACACATTTTCACGACAGTTTGTTTAGATCTAGGAAGATGGCAGTAACAAGTCTCATGTTTGAGGATGATTGGATGGAGCTTCAAATTTTCTTCCCTAGAAAGCAAGGGTTACTTTGCTTTTGAAGGAAAATTATCTTTGGGAGATTCTTGACAAAGTAATTCCTTCACCGACAGATCCACGGCAATTGGAATCTCACGAGAAGAAGCAGATCATAGCCACGCGGGTGATCTTGGATGCAGTGAAGGATCATCTAATTTCTCGCTTGTCTGAGAAGAAGATGACCAAGGATATGTTCGACGCCCTGGTAAATCTCTACCAAAGCGAGAACATAAACAGGAAGATGGTGTTGAGGAATAATACCATATCCACATAGATTTATAGATTAGACTTAGTTACTAGTTACCTCATGAAGATCATCCAAAATCGTGATCAGCTTGCAATGGTTGGGGATAAGGTGTTCGATGCGAAATTGGTAAATACAACACTAAATGGATTCTCAAAGTCTTGGGAACCAGTTATCAAGGGTATTTGTGCATGAGAGAATCTTCCCACTTTTTAGAGGCTTTGGAATGACTGTGTCCAGAAAGAGACTCAGGAGGAGTCTAAAGCTAGCAGGTAGGAAGATGACGATAAATTGGCCCTTGTCAATCAGACGAAGAAGGGAAAAGGAAAGGGTTCTGGAAAGGGTAAGGGTGAGGAGTTAACCTCACAGCTAGGAAAGAAGAAGGACATAAGTGTTTCGTATGTCATAATCTTGGAAATTATGCATCACAGTGTCTAAAGAGGAAGAAGGGCGGAGGGAAGTCACAACAGCATGAGGTAGCAGCCTCAGGAGAAACTCAGATGAGTTAGTTTGTTGCAAAATTTGAGAAAGATTTCTCATTGGTTTCCTACCTTTCTACCAGTACAATTTCTAGGTGTGCATGGTACGTGGACAGTGGTGAATCTCTCCATATAACATCAACACGAGATATATTTACCAGTGTAATGAAATAGGACTCGGGATTATATGTGGATCTTGGAAATGATGCCAAGTATGTAGTAAAAGGAGTTGGGACAATCTCATTCCATCTTGAGTCAGGTAGCTTGTTGGAAGTGAAGGTTGTGCTATAATTTCCATGGCTCACGAAGAACCTGCTTTCAGTCTCGGTCATGGAGGGTAAGGGGTTTTTCATTGTGTTCCAGAAAGGGAAAGCACTCATCAAGCCGAAAGGATCTAGCCCTGAAACATCTTTGTTCATTGGGGTTAGAGAGGACAATTTGTACAGGTTATAGGGTGAGCCTGTTTGAGCCTTGGTTCATAGCAGTGACAACCTGTGTGAGTTATGGCACAAGAGGATGGGGCACCTACATCACAAGGCATTTTTTATTCTGAGTCATTGTCACTACTCTTCCATATTTCAGTATTGAGCAGCAAGGGATGTGCAAAGGATGTGCGCTTGGAAAGCATGCCAAGGATGTTTTTCCAAGTGTACGTCCAGGTCCAATAAGATTTTGGATTCGATACACTCAAATGTGTGTGGATCGATATCAGTAGCATCAGTGCAGGGAGGCATGTATTACGTGTATTTCATTGATGACTACTCTAGGAGGACATGGATCTATTTCATCAAGACTAAGGATGAGATCTTCAGTCAGTTTCTGAAGTTCACGACTCTTGTGAAAAACAAGACAAGAAAGAAGATCAAAGTTTTGAGGTTATACAATGGGGGTGAGTACACATCTAATGACTTCAAGGATTTATGCAAGGAGGCAGGGATTAAGACAGCACTAATAGTCTCATACAACCCTCAGCAGAATGGTGTTGTGGAGAGAAATAATTAGTCATCATAGGGATTGCCAAGACTATGATTCATGACCAGGATCTACCCATGTTTCTATGGGCGGAGATAGTAATACACTAGTTTACATTGAGAACATGAGTCCTCACAATATCTTGGGGGATAAGACTCCAGAAGAAGCATTCACTAGGATAAATCTAGAGATAGGAAATTTACGCATATTTGGTTTTCCAGTCTACATCCATGAACCTTACAAGAAAAGGACAAAGGGTATTTTTGTGGGATGCAGCGAGACTTCGGAGGCTTATAGGATTTTCATTCCAGCACAGTGGAGGATTGTGGTGAGCCAAGATGTGAACTTCGAGAACCAATTTTCATCTAGGAAGTTGCATGAGACCCTACCAGTGACAGAGGATGAGGAGCATGAATCTTTGAAGGTTGATTCTAAATCATCATCAACTTCCAATGCAAGACGTCAACCTTCAGGTGAGGAGGAGAGATCAACTCCTTCTAGTTTTGTTAGGATACCTTGATTGTTCATGAAAAAATTGAGGGATGTTAAGGAGCATGTTGAGGCTCCTAGTAGTACATTCGAGGAGAGCAAGCCTCCGCAGAAGTTTCCAAACTATATGGAGCTAATGAGTAGCATCATTGATTTTGAGTCTAGAAATAGTCAGGAAGCAGCAAACCAACAGGTTTGGAGGAATGTCATGATGGAGGCTGATGTGTGGGACATTGTGACATGATCAAAGGGAGAGTCAGTTCTAGGTGGATCTTTAAGAAGTACCTTCCTTTCCAAGAGGGATTGTTTATGTTTGTAGCTCAGACAGGAACTTCCGCACACGTTTTGTGTCAAATGTGTGTGAAGTTGTCTGAAGTCATTTCTATTTTGTAATTCACTATATTAAAGTAAACTATTAAAGTGAAGAGCCTTTTAATTTTGAGTTATGTAAAGTCTAATAAAGTGTAATTTTTGCACTAGTGATTTAGATGAATCTCAACCATTGATCTCAAGTGAGATTGAGATTTAATCTCAGCTATTGATCTCAAAGAGATATTAGGGTTAGGAATATTTGGTCATCAACTCAAATTTATAAAAGAAGGGAAAGGTAGAAAGGAGAGACACACAGAGAAACAGAGAAGTTCCTCAATGTGCATTACTTCACAAATACAGTTCGTCCTCAAGTGAAGAGAGTGGTTAAGAAGGAAAGGGAAATAGACGCAACAACAACAGCAGGGTCGTATGACAATGTGGCTAATCTAGGAGGTTGCAGCATACCTTTGTATGTGTTTTATCTTTTCCAGTGGGTCGATTTTCCTAGTATGGGAAGCCCTTTTAAGTTTTGATTAAGTGAATGAAAANCAGCATACCTTTGTATGTGTTTTATCTTTTCCAGTGGGTCGATTTTCCTAGTATGGGAAGCCCTTGTAAGTTTTGATTAAGTGAATGAAAAACCGATTTGAAGGGAAGTAAAAAAAATTATGTGTGCTTATGTTTTTTAATTTCCAGTAAATTTCCATCCAATGTGTAATTATTCTTTGGTATGAATTTTTTGTTTCAATTCAGCAAGTAATTTTTTCTTGAGATCATAAAGAAGTTATTTACCCAGGGTTGACATTTGGACATAAAACAATATTATATTATGAAAATACTTCACTTGAATACAATGGGATTCAATTGTACAGGAAATCTTTTTTCGTACTTATTAGTCTCTTTCGGTAAGAAAAGTACGGAAATATTACCGAAGTAATTTGTTTTGAAGTTGTTTCGGGAAAAGCAAACTGATAAATATTAGCAGCATAAACCAACATAAAAGAATTAGTAATGTAGTTGTAAGCATCAAAAGAGGTCAAGTACCTCTCTTATATAGAGTTTGAGAGGTGATATTTGTCCTAAACCCTAAAATCTAATAATAACCAAAAATCCTATATTTTAGCCTAAGTACATAAGGTGACCTTAATACATATGTAAGCTTTATATCCTACACCATTTTTGAAGGCTTATAGTACTGGAAAAAAAAACTCGTTGAAAGAAAACACATTTATTGAAAACTAAAACAATAGAACCAAACATTATTTGGACACTTCTTCTTGAGAGCCCTTCAAGTTGCTCCCTATTCTTTCAAAAGGTATAGTCTCCTAGTTGTAATCCAAGTCCCCAACATCACTAGAAACCATTTTCATATTAACTATCTTGTAACCCTCATAAAAGTATGATATTGAGCTTCCACATCCCAAATCTCCCCTAAACTATAGATAGTAATCTCCACATGCATGTCTCATAACCCCAATGAGATATAGTATCTCCAATCCACACCCATTGTGAACCATTGAATAGTGATCTACCCTCCCCTACGTCACTCCATGTCTTCAAAGTGTGAGCCTCTTAAAATGCGAACAATGTTAGTTCTTCAACAGGGTCATCATCGCTATCAATATCTGATATATATCCAACAATGGATACATCTCCTTTGATAATTACAAGGGAAAAAGATATGTCACTAGTCATTGTAAATCTCTTAATAAAATCCCCTTCAACATTAGAACTTGCATCAAAACTAATTGCAATATTCCAGTTCTTCACTTTACCATTTATTAGATTATTAATTTTTATACCCTCAAACTCTAGCCCATAATTGGTAGGTTTTTTCTCCAATAGTATGGTTTTCACAAACTTCATAGTCTCCTCGTTTATTAGTTTGCAACACAACAAAAGGTATTTTTATTATCGTTTTAAACCTGCCCCCGATCAAACTAGAAATCGAATTCATTTTCCTAAAAGATAAATGAAATAGATGGAAAATTTTGCAATATCCTCCATGCATATGCTCTATCTCTTTCAGTTTAGATATGTTTTCTTCATTACAGAGTCTTCTAGATTATTTATAATTCATAGTGGAATTGTACGAAGTTGGGTAATGAATCCCATAAGAATATGATAATCTAAGAAAACCACGTAGGACTTTGAGACAAATGATGGGTTACACGATCAAAACATGGTAGAACAAGTATGATGCAAGGTTGATTCTTTTGATTTGTGGCTCCCCTAGCTTTATAATATATGAAAGGGAAACTCCATGTAAATAGAAACAACAGTTATATACGATGGTGACTTAGAATGATAATGGCCATTGTTTCCAACTGATACTGTAACACCCATGTTTCCCCCAAATTGTAATTAATCATTAATTAGGGTTACCATGTTGTGGCATGGGAACAGTGTAAATGTATTATTGTTTGAGTTTCCAATAACTGACTGTGGGGTTGAATCCTTGAAAGTATTGGCCATGATATCACTAGAGGAAAGAATGTGAAAACTATAAGAGAGGGTTCATTATATCAAATAGCCACAAATTTCCCTTTGATGAGGATAATAAACCTCCTTTGGATCCCAAGGAGAGAAATTAGTTAATGAAGAAAGGACCAGTGTTTGAATTATCAACCACTCCCATGAATGGAAGCATGGTCTAGTTGTAGAATGTCAGCCTGAAGTACCACTGGGTATGGTAGACCAAGCTGACCCGAGTTCCCTTCTGACAGAAGGAACAGGATGGGTCGAGAACCATCTGGGAAAAGATATACAGAAAATAGAGACAAGGAAATGGATGGATAGAGACAGATAGGAGAACGCGCGGAGCTCTCCAGTGGATGATGAACAGAAGCTCGCGAGCTTGATGTTGAGTGAGCATTTGATAAACCTTGCCAAGGCCATGACAAAGAAATAAAACTTTGAAAGTTTGCAGAGAACAGAACCCGAGCAGAAGCTGAAACAGAGAAAGAATCCTTGAGAAACTGCGAGAGTTCCCTGGTGATATCATGGCTTGGCACGGGGGTGTCCAGAGTGCTAAGAATGAATTCCTCTGAGCCTATGGTTGGGTGGAAGGATGAACACCCACAGTCAGTCAGTTGGTTACCACCTGTAATAGATAAGTAATCGCATATCTTGTGTATTTAAGTGGTACTGTGAATTAAAGTTGGATATCCTATGAATGTTGTAGGGATTGATATGTTTGCTTAATGATTTATAGTGTATCCCTTTTTGTGTCTGCTTGATTGTGTAATTAGGCAAGTAATAAATTATATGGATTTGACATGATTTGTACTCATAAATGCTTGCGCCCTGTGGTGGCTTAAGATAGAGCCATGAACTGTGAGTTTATCGACCTTGGGCACAGTTTCACGTATGCATGTCGACACTCCTAGTCGTTTTGAGTCCCTTGGAGGAAGGAGTATGTTAAAGCATAGGAGAGATAGTGCACGTATGCACAAACTCTCTGTGAGGCAGGCAGAGACCGAGAACCACTTAAGTTCTAGAGTTGAGGAATGAGTGTAAGGGGTGCATGGAAGAATTCTTCCAAGCGTTAAGTTCAAAAGAAAGAGCGCAAAGCTCGTAAGCCTTTCAGAGCTAACAAAGCTCAGGAAGAATAGCAAGATTGAAGTATCGAAAGGTAAGGTTCCTTTTTTTGGAAGACGAACGAACGAGATCTGTTCGGGAAGAGCCATGGTCTGTTGTGAGTATTGGATATAGGAAGGAGCGCGGGAGTTAACCCCTTGAGTCCTTCGGACTTTGCTAGTTCGGTGAATTAAGCAAGTTCGTCGTAAGGGAGGTAAAATCCCCGAAGTCCCAAAGTTAATCTGGGACTTAGATCTGAGGATTCCTGGGATCCATCCCGATCGTCAGATCTATGAGGTAGTCAGCCCGACGCTGACTAACTTTGGGAGATTTTAGTCGAGGAGTGAATCAACCTCTCGAAATGTCAAAGTCCATCCTAGTCGTTGGTGCCAGGAGACACGTGGCACCATATCCTTCGATTCGGAGGTTTAGTGATCCAGAGGAAAATGGATTGTGTGAAATGAGAAATCCCGAAGGCCCAAAGGCCGGAGTTCACCTGAGTCGTCGATCTCCGAGGAC
Source organism: Picea mariana (assembly GCA_032191745.1). Taxonomy (NCBI): domain Eukaryota; kingdom Viridiplantae; phylum Streptophyta; class Pinopsida; order Pinales; family Pinaceae; genus Picea; species Picea mariana. Next base: position 110,814 of record JASDQU010370813.1, read on the forward strand.
AGGTGTCAAAATATCTACCACTTCGAAGAAAATTCACTCTGTAGGAAATCTTGTGGCAAGAGGCGAGAACTCTCGAAGGCCAAAGTGTTGAAGTTCATCTTGACCATTGATAGTAGGGGATGTGTGTCCGAAGATTTGACACTCCGGGAGGATTTCACTCCAGAGGTTTGCGTTGGTGAGTACTTTGAAACTCCCGAAGCGCGAAGCCCCAAAGTGATCTATAGTCGTATATTCGTGGGAGACATGCGTCAATATATCATTAAATCTGGCTGAAAGCCTTTCGAGAGAAAGTGAGTGTGGAAAGGTATAAACTCCCAGAAGTCGAAATCCTGAAGTAAACCATGATCGTTGATCGAGAAGGACGTGTGGTGCATGATCTTTGACTCCGAAAGAATGTACTCTGGGAGGAAGGATTGTTGGAGCATTTGGATCACCCAAACGTCGAAGTCCCAAAGTGAACCCAGACCGTCAGATCCAGGGGGACGCGTGGTGGAAATTTGTTGTATCTGGGTGAAAGCACTCTGGCAGGAACGAGTGCATAGGAGTTTGAAACTCTTGAAGCCCGAATAGCCAAAGTAGTTGGGGGTCATCGATCTTTGGGAGGACACGCATCAATAGATTGTGAACTCCGAGTGAAACCCTCCGGGAGCAAGTGAGCGTGGATAAGTTGAGAGTTGAGAATACTGAAGCCAAAGTCCCGAAGTGGATCACAATCGTTGATTGCGAAGGGACGCATGGTGATCGATCTGTAACTCTCGGTACAGCGTACCTCGGAGGAAAAAGGCATAGGAATGTTTTAAACTTTCAAATGTCGAAGTCCCGAAGTGAATCGGAACCGTCATAATCCCCAAGGACACACGACATTGGATTGTGAACTTTGGAGAATTTCCATTTCGGGGGAATTCATGTGGTGGTTGTCTTAGTGCCTATTGTTTTGGATTCTGGTCATAGCTCATGATCATATGCAAGTATAAGGGGAATGGAAGAACCCGAAGAACTTAGAAGATGATATTTTCCAGTTCTGAGCTCAGTTCGGAGCATGGAAGTCGCGGCTGGAAATCCCTGGAAGAGAAGAATGAAATAGATACCCCTTAATGAGGGTATTGTTCTCTCAAGGAGAACGAAATTTGTATGCCTCACCGTGGGTGTGTTACAAATTGGTATCAGAGAATGGTTACAACACTTGTCATGCTTGGGCTCATGCATGAGTCACATAAAGAGGTATTTTTATATGCATTTACTCCTTCGGGAGAAGGACTGTAGATTGAACTTGTGATTTTCGGAATTCTTGTTGAACTTCAGCAGAAGAATTTCTTTAACCCCTTTGTCAAACTAATAACTACTCTTACTGGAGTGGGGATATGTTAATTAAAATTAATAATAATATTTGAATGTGGATAGTTGAAGGTGGCAGGGTTTTGTCAAGGGTAGTTGAAGCCCGAAGGATGAATGACCTGGTGTTCGTAACACTGCCTCTAAGCATGGGCAGTTGGAACCTTAGGCACAGATGATGGCTGATTATATAATGGTTAATACCTTTTTGGGCTTAAAGGAATCTGATAGGATCAGGTAGGATCCTTGGCAGTGTAATTGTTGCTTTATATTAAACTCAGAGTATATAACTCCTCATGACCAGAGGAAAGGTGAGATGGGTAAAGTCCTATAGAATTCGAGGCAAGAAGGTTTTATTTCCAGTTGTTATAGTATAAAAGAGAAAGTGACCCTGGTTGGTTTTTGACATTAAGAGAAGGTAACATTAGTATGAGTTATAACTGTGAGATTAGTCCTGTAAGAGACTGTAATCCCTAACTAAAGAACACTAATGATAAAACTAAGCTATTGCGATGAATACTTAGTTGTGTGTGTATGCTTGAGTGCATGGATTTAATGCATTGAGAAGCTTCTTGATATGAAGCCTGATATTAATACCAGTTAGATATGAATAATATTAAATGTGCAAGTGATGCACATGTATGATGTAATACTAGTATAAGTATACTAAAGGCCCAATATGGTTGCCCTGATGAGTGAAATGTGAGGCAAGCATAACACTTGCCAAGATTGAATGAATACCATGGATGCATGGTTGACTCCATTATGAAGAGTCATTAAAGTTATTTTTTGAATGATAGCTTAAGGGGAATGTGCTCCATCTCCCCAGGAAAATCCAATACAAATAGACGAAAGAGTAAACGAGCAAGGATGTTATGTTGTCATAATAAGAGGCAAATGATTATGCCTTTGAGGATCACATGAGAGTGATTGTAAACAATCATGAGTTGACTGATTTTAAAGTAGAGATGTATGTAGGCCATGAAATATACCTACGGCAGCTACACACGGGCTTATGATTATGAATATGGCTAAGTACACCATGGATGTAAGTTAACAAAAACTAGAATATGTGTGGATACATAATCGGGATGCGTGTCAGAAATGCATGTCTATGTTCCTTAAAGAATGCTTAGTAACGAGTTGAAGCTAATTCAAGGTTGAGTCCATCATAGATAGTGATGGATATGCAATGAGGAAGTTGTGTGTTGAAGGAGTTCCCTGTGAAGAAACTATGTAAGGGCTCTGTCAGAAGAACAGAGTCACAACCCTAATGATTGTTGAAGGTTGGGAAATGGGATGCAAAGCTTGCCTATATAAGAATCATGGATTACATTTTTAAAACAAAATGTGTAGGTGGGAGACTAAAAAATGAATGTTAACCACTCTGAGAACCGAATGATAATGTGCAGGATGCATAGGTTCATGACCCACTATGAACAAAAATCTTGCTATTAAAACATGTTGTTGTATCCAAAAAGGTTAGAGTGAGGTCTAACCAAGGATGCTCAAGGAAAAGAGCAGGGAGATCCCAACCTAGAATAAATTGCAAAAATCCAAGAAGAGGAAAAAGGAGGAACACGTGTCCACCCTAACAACTCTAAATGGCTTACAGGGTTGTAGGTCTTAGATGAGCAGTTGTGAGAATAAGTACAGCTGGGAAAAGAGAAGGGATAAATAAGTATGTTTGATCGAATAGGCTTGGTTGAAGCCACACCAAGCAAAGGAAGTAAGGCCTTAGAAATAACTCAGCAGGGTTGAAATACCCAGGCTATGTGGAAGGAGTGGGAAAAAGGGGAGAGCCCCTAACTCCTTTATTGCTATGTTTTATGTTTCCTCTGGAATGAAAAAATTGATTTACTAATAAAAGTAAATTTTTGGACACCATAGTGATGATGATTGTATTACTGTAGAAACAGTTGAGAAATGTCTGTATTACATTCATGAAAACCTTTGAGGGTAATGTGATGAAGTGCATAAAGATACGCTAGGACATTTTGAATATGTTTCATGGAATTGAATGTTATGCACGAAATTTTGGAAGGCGGATGTATGCCTCAGATACCCAAGTAGAGTATGATTCAGGAAGAAAAATCTGATTGAATCAGGTAATCGAGATCCTGACAGAGGAGATGAACGTGAGTCGTTCATCAGAAGGAAACCGATCTCATTCGTCAAATTGACTTCAAGACCCACTGGAGTTAATTGATCAAACGTTGGTCATTCGATAAGATCGACAACCCGTATTCATTATGGGGCGTGAAGGCGGAATTAACGGGCACGCTAGTTCACGGCCCGCAATCAACCTACATCGTTGATATTGTCGAGGTGGATGGTCAACGGCCACAATTGAAAGAGATCAGCAACCACGTTTCAGATTTCAGAGATTGAACTCTCTGATAAAGAGAGAGAACGTTGGGGATTCTGCAATCACTCTGACCCGTTGATCTGTGAACGATCGGAGGGTGGACCTGCAAGGAACCTTGCACGCGTTAATGCCCTATAAAATCATACTGTGATTTGGTTCGATGGCTACATTTGACAAATCCAGTTCTCAATCTAAATTATCGGCCAAACATTTCCATGTTGGCATTATTATTTGGAAATCATGTGGTTAAAATCGATTGAGGGCTATGATTGACGGCCCGCGATCATTGCGGAGATTGAATATGCACACGGTTTAACGTCGAGACCTGTACCCGTAATCTAAATTCAATGTAGCGTTGTTTTGAGTTTGGGATCTGATCGTAGATCGGAAGACCCGTATTCGTTGAGGAGGTTGGAAGGAGAATTAAGCCGCGAGCTAGTTGAGGCTTTGCAATCCCTTGTCGTCGTTGGATCCGGGGAAAGACGGATCTTCACCATCGAATTGCAGACAAGGAGTTTAGCCAAGATCATAACACCCGGACACGGGATCTGAAAGGATAGCACCTGAAAATAATAGAGCTAAGGTCACGGCTCTCGGTCGCATGAAGAGAAAAAGGATTTCATTCGGGACAGTCAAGGAAGGTAGAATTTAGCACTCTACATTAGACTATGGTCGCGGGGACTAGTTCTATGGGAATAAAGGTGCTCATAGTTAGCACGTTGCATGCAATGCATTGAGGAAATACGTGTTTACATAAAGGACAAGCAATGGATTTCCCATTGAGGAAGGAGGACCTTCCAACATTTCTACTTACATTGTATAGGTGTTAGAGAAAATCAAATTTGGTTGGCCATGACTATTGACACCCTGGTTATTAATGAAGGAGGAATGCTTAAAGACATTCATGTGAAACTTGTAGTGTCATATGTACTGATTTGGGATCATGATCATCATGTAGCCACAAGCATAGTCCTGCTGCAACAATGAATGAGAATAAATAAACCATATGGTGAAAAGTTCGGCTAAAATCCAACACACCATGGAAAAGTACTTGTCATAAAGTAGGGGAAACTTAAAATCAATGCAAGGGTGCATTGGGTATGAATGTGGCCATGAATGTTGGCACATTCATTAAAATCAATTGATATCTGAATTACATTTTGAAAAATTTGGTAGGCTGTAATGATGCATAGGTAAGGGATGATGTATCCTTTTTTCTTGGTATCCTTGAATAGATGAAAATGACTTGGACTATTAGTATGCCTGATTTTGAAAAGATAATGTGCATAGAAACTAACAATTTGTTTGGCTGAGGAATGTTGAAACTGCAGGAGGAAATGAGTCTTGGATATGGCAGTATTGTAAGCCCATAAGGAAGACCAATTGCCTACTGAGCCAAACTGCAAGGAATGGTATTTCCTTTTTGAGAAAGTGAACTTGATTTTTAGTATGCACAATTATAAAATTGTTTGTGACGACATTATAAAGATGCAATAAAAATGTATGAGCATGAGAAACTAACAATTTGTTTGGTTGATTGAAGTTGAAGTGCAGGAAGCAAAGGAGTATTCAATATGGCAGCGTTGTAAGCCATAAGGAAGACCAATTGCCTAATGAGCCAAACTGTTATGGGAAGGAAAGCCCCATAATTATGAATCCGGTTCCTGTGCAAAACAACTATGAGAACAGAATGTGGAATTTGGAAATCTATGGATGATAGATTTACAAGAAAAATTTAAAATTTAAAATTTATGATGTCTCATGAATTTTTGTATACTTGTGATACAGGTGAAAGGGAAAGATCTGTGAAGAGTGCAGAGACAAGAAACTGAGCTCTCGGGTTCGAGGGAGAACTGTGAAAAAGATTATAATTTGATCGCATGAAATAGAGATTGACTCGGGAGAAGGAGAGTAACCTTCGTCCCCATCTATGATTCATTCGCGAGAAGGAGAGTAACCTTCTTCCCCATCTATGATTCATTCGGGAGAAGGAGTGTAACCTTCGTCCCTAACTTTAACTGATCCAGAAGGTTGTCAAGTTGTAAAAGCATGAAAAATGGCTATTGTTGAGCCTTGAGAACCCTGTGGTAAGCCATGATCGCCTAGAATATATTGTGTTGAGGTAACACAAGCCGGAGGCATGCCTCGGCAGAGCACGTCTAAGGGATGCCTTGACTATAAGACTTTATAGAGTCTCTGGAATTCTTTATGTGCGAGAAAACCTTGGCAAGGCAAGATGGATCACCCAAAGGACTGTATAGTAGAGAAGGGGATGCCTGAGCCTGGGCCTGGAGGGTGAGTGACCACAAGGAAGAGGAGACATTAATAGTTCTCATAAAATATTGATTGGGATCATGCACATGATGGGAAGCTCTTCATGTGAGACAAAAACTTGGCAAGGATATATGGATCATCCGAGGGACTATATAGCAGAGAAGGGTATGCCTGAGCCTGGGCCTGGAGGCTGAGTGACAGCAAGGAATATGAAACCTTGATAGTTCTTGTAAACTATTGATGGGGATCATGCACCCAATGGATATGTCAAGGAAAAACAGTGAGCCTGGATAACAAGAAAACCATGTGGATACAAATCCAAAAAATGCACAGATAATTGTTGTGCTAGATTATGAAATTTTCCTAGAAATTTTATCCAACAGTAAAATGTTTTCACATGAGATTATGATTAATGTGCTTGTCGTCCAAGAATTATTGAAATTAGGTGATGAAGATTAAGGGTCTGAAAAAGTACATGACTGATAAAGAAGGTCAAGACTTCTGAAGTGGATGAATGAGAAAAGCATGACAGGTGTTACTGAGAAAGAACACCGAGGACGGTGTTTCATTTTAAGGGGGAGGGGATTGTAACACCCATGTTTCCCCCAACTTGTAATTAATCGTTAATTAGGGTTACCATGTTGTGGCATTGGAACAGTGTAAATGTATTATTGTTTAAGTTGCCAATAACTGACTATGGGGGTGAAGCCTTGAAAGTACTCGCCATGATATCACTAGAGGAAAGAATGTGAAAAATATAAGAGAGGGTTCATTATATCAAATAACCCCAAATTTCCCTTTGATGAGGATAATAAACCTCCTTCAGATCCCAAGGAGAGAAATCAGTTAATGGAGAAAGAACCAGTGGTTGAATTATCAACCACTCCCATGAATGGAAGCATGGTCTAGATGCATAATGTTAGCTCGAAGTACCACTGGGTATGGCAGACCAAGTTGACCCGAGTTCCCTTCTGACAGAAGGAACAAGATGGGTCGAGAACCATCTTGGGAAAAAATATACAAAAAATAGATACAAGGAAATGGATGGATAGAGACAAAGAGGAGAACGCGCGGAGCTCTCCAGCGGATGATGAACAGAAGGTCGCGATATTGATATTGAGTAAGCATCTGATAAACCTTGCCAAGGCCATGACAGAGAAAGAAATCTTTGAAATTTTTCAGAGAACAGAACCTGAGCAGAAGTTGAAACAGAGAAAGAATCCTTGAGAAATTGCGAGAGTTCCCTGGTGATATCATGGCTTGGCGCGGGGGTGGCCAGAGTGATAAGAATGAATTCCTCTGAGCCTATGGTTGGGTGGAAGGATGAACACCCACAGTCAGTTAGTTGGCTACCACCTGTAATAGATAAGTAATCACATATCTTGTGTATTTAAGTGGTACTGTGAATTAAAGTTGGATATTCTATGAATGTTGCAGGGATGGATATGTTTGCTTAATGATTTATACTGTATCTATTTTTGTGTCTTCTTGATTGTGTAATTAGGCAAGTAAGAAATTATATGAATATGACATGATTTGTACTCGTAAATGCTTTCTCCCTGTGGTGGCTTAATATAGAGCCACGAACTGTGAGTTTATCGACCTTAGGCACAGTTTCAGGTATGCATGTCGACACTCCTAGTTGTTATGAGTCCCTTGGAGGAATAAGTATGTTAAATCTCAGGAGAGATAGTCCAAGTATGCAAAGCCTCTCTGCGAGGCAAGTAGAGACCGAGAACCACTTAAGTTCTAGAGTTGGGGAATGAGCGTAAGGGTTGCGCGAAATAATTCTTCCAAGCATTAAGTTCAAGAGAAAGAGCACAAAGCTCTTAAGCCTTTCAGAGCTAACAAAGCTCAGGAAGAATAGCTAGATTGAAGTATCGAAAGGGAAGGTTCATTTTTTTGGAAGACGAATGAACGAGATCTGTTCGAGAAGAGACAAGGTTCGTTGTGATCGTTGGATACGAGAAGGAGCGCGGGAGTTAACCCCTTGAGTCCTTCAGACTTCGCAAGTTCGGCGAATTGAGAAAGTTCATCATAAGGGAGGTAAAATCCCCAAAGTCCTGAATTTAATCTAGGCCTTAGATCTGAGGATTCCTGGGAGTTATCCCGACCGTCAGATATATGAGGTAGTCAGCCTGATGTTGACCAACTCTGGGAGATTTTAGTCGAGGAGTGAGTCAACCTCCCAAAGTCTTGAAGTGTCAAATTCCATCCTAGTCATTGGCGCCAGGAGACATGTGGCACCAGATCCTTCGCTTCATAGGTTTAGTGCTCCGGAGGAAAATGGATTGTGTGAAGCAAGAACTTCCAAAGGCCCGGAGGCCTGAGTTCACCTGAGTCATCGATCTCCAAGGACAGGGGTCAAAATATCTGTCGCTTCGGAGAAAAGTCACTCTGTAGGAAAGCTTGTGGCAAGAGGTGAGAACTCTCGAAAGCCGAAGTGTCGGAGTTCATCCTAACCGTTGATACTAGGGGATGTGTGTCTGAATATCTGACACTCTGGGAGGATTGCACTTCGGAGGTTTGCGTTGGTGAGTAATTTGAAACTCTCGAAGCACGAAGCCCCGAAGTGATCTGTAGTCGTCGATTCATGGGAGACACGCGTCGATATATCATTAACTCCGGGTGAAAGCCTTTCGAGAAAACACTGGAGTTAACGAATCAAACACTGGTCATTCGATAAGATCAACGGCCCATATTCATTGCAAGGTGCGAAGGCATAATTAACGGGCATGCTAGTTCACAGCCCGCAATCAACCTACATCGTTGATATTGTCAAGGTGGATGGTCAATGGCCACGATTAAAAGAGTTGAGCAAGAACTTTTCATATTTTGGATATTGAACTCTTTGATAAAGAACAAGCACGTTGGGGATTCTGCAATCACTGTGAACCATTGATCTGTGAACGATCGGTGGGTGGACCTGTAAGGAACCCTGCATGCATTAACGCCCCGTAAACTTGTACTGCGATTGGGTTCGGTGGATACATTTGAAAAATCAAGTCCTCAATCTAAATTCGCGGCCAAACATTTCCATGTTGGCATTATTATTTGGAAATCGTGTGGTTAAAATCGATCGAGGGCTATGATTGACGACCAGCGATCATTGCGGATATTGAATATGCACATGGGTTAACGTCGAGACCTATACCCATAATCTAAATTCAATATAGTGTTGTTTTTATTTTGGGATCCGATCGTAGATCGGGTGACCCGTATTCGTTGCGGAGGTTGAAAGGAGAATTAAACCGCGAGCTAGTTAAGGCTCTGCAATCCCTTGTCGTCGTTGGATCCAGGGAAAGACAGAACTTCACCATCGAATTGCAGACAAGGAGTTTAGCCAAGATCATAATACCCGGATACGGGAGCTGAAAGGATAGCTCCTGAAAAGAATGGAGCTAAGGTCACAACTCTCGATCACATGAAGAGAAAACAAATTTCATCCGGGCCAGTCACGGAAGGTAGAGTTTGGCACTCTACGTTAGACTATGGTCACAGGGACTAGTTCTATCGGAATAAAGGTGCTCATACTTATCACATTGCATGGAATGCATTGAGGAAATACATGTTTACATAAACAATAGACAATGGATTTCCCATTGAGGAAGGAGGACCTTCCAACATTTCTACTTACATTGTATAGGTGTTAGAGAAAACCAAATTTGGGTGGCCATGACTGTTGACACCCTGGTTATAAATGAAGGAGGAATGCTTAAAGGCATTCATGTGAAACTTGTAGTGTCATATGTATTGATTTGGGATCATGATCATCATGTAGCCACAAGCATAGTCCTACTGCAACAATGAATGAGAATAAATAAACCATATGGTGAAAAGTTTGGCTAAATTCCAACACACCATGGAAAAGTACTTGTCGTAAAGTATGGGAAACTTAAAATCAATGCAAGGGTGCATTGGGTATGAATGTGGCCATGAATGTTGGCACATTCCTTAAAATCAATTGATATATGAATTACATTTTGAAACTTTTGGTAGGCTGAAATGATGCATAGGTAAGGGATGATGTATCATTTTTGCTTGGTATCCTTGAATAGATGAAAATGACTTGGACTATTAGTATGCCTGATTTTGAAAAGATAATTTGCATGGAAAATAATAATTTGTTTGGCTGAAGAATGTTGAAACTATAGGAGGAAATGAGTCTTGGATATGGCAGTATTGTGAGCCCATAATGAAGACCAATTTCCTATTGAGCCAAACTGCAAGGAATGGTATTTCCTTTTTGAGAAAGTGAACTTGATTGTTAGTATGCAAAATTCTAAAATTGTTTGTGATGACGTTATAAAGATGCAATAAAAATGTATGAGCATGAGAAACTAACAATTTGTTTGGTTGATTGAAGTTGAAGTTCAGGAAGCAAAGGAGTCTTGAATATGGCAATGTTGTAAGCCATAAGGAAGACCAATTGCCTGTTGAGCCAAATTGATATGGGAAGGAAAGTCCCATAATTATGAACCTGGTTCGTGTGCAAAACAAATATGAGAACAGAATGTGGAATTTGGAAATATGTGGATGATAGATTTACAAGAAAAATTTTGAATTTAAAATTTATGATGTCTCGTGAATTTCTGTATAGTTGTGATACAGGTGAAAGGGAAAGATCTGCGAAGAGTGCAAAGAAGAGAAACTGAGCTCTTGGGTTCAAGGGAGAACTGTGAGAAAGAGTATAATTTGATCGCATGAAATAGAGATGGACTCGGGAGAAGGAGAGTAACCTTCGTCCCCATCTATGATAGATTCGGGAGAAGGAGAGTAACCTTCGTCCCTAACTTTAGCTGAGCCAGAAGGCTATCAAGCTGTAAAAGCATGAAAAATGGCTATTGTTGAGCCATGAGAACCCCGTGGTAAGCCATGATCGCCTAGAATATATTGTATCGAGGTAACACAAGCTGGAGGTATGCCTCGAATGTAAGACTCGATAGAGTCTCTGGAATTATTTTTGTGTGAAAAAACCTTGGCAAGGCAAGATGGATCACCCAAGGGACTGTATAGCAGAGAAGGGGATGCCTGAGCCTAGGCCTAGAGGGTGAGTGACCGCAAGGAAGAGGATACCTTAATAGTTCTCGTAAACTATTGATTGGGATCATGCACATGATGGGTATCTCTTCCTATGCAAGAAAACCTTGGCAAGGAAAGATGGATCACCCGAGGGACTGTATATCAGAGAAGGGGATACCTGAGCCTAGGCCTGGAGGTTGAGTGACCATAAGGAATATGAAACCTTGATAGTTCTTGTAAACTATTGATGGGATCATGCACCCAATGGGTATGTCAGGGAAAAACAGTGAGCCTGGATAACAAGACAACCATGTGGATACAAATCCACAAACTACGCAGATAATTGTTGTGCTAGATTATGAAATTTTCCTAGAAATTTTATGCAACAGTAAAATGTTTTCACATGAGACTATGATTAATGTGCTTGTTGTCCAAGAATCACTGAAAGTAGGTGACGAAGATTAAGGTTCTGAAAAAGGAACTCACCGAGAAATAAGGTCAAGACTTCTGAAGTGGATGAATGAGAAAAGCACGATAGGTGTTACTAAGAAAGAATACCGAGGACGGTGTTTCCTTTTAAGGGGGAGGGGATTGTAACACCCATGTTTCCCCCAACTTGTAATTAATCATTAATTAGGGTTACCATGCTGTGACATGGGAACAGTGTAAATGTATTATTGTTTGAGTTGCCAATAACTGACTATGGGAGTGAAGCCTCGAAAGCATTGGCCATGATATCACTAGAGGAAAGAATGTGAAAACTATAAGAAAGGGTTCATTATATCAAATAATCCCAAATTTCCCTTTGATGAGGATAATAAACCCCCTTCAGATCCCAAGGAGAGAAATCAGTTAATGAAAAAAGGACTAGTGGTTGAATTATCAACCACTCCCATGAATGGAAGCATGGTCTAGCTGCAGAATGTCAGCCATAAGTACCACTGGGTATGGCAGACCAAGCTGACCCGAGTTCCCTTCTGACAGAAGGAACAGGATGGGTCGAGAACCATCATGGGAAAAGATATACAGAAAATAGAGACAAGGAAATGGATGGATAGAGACAGAGAGGAGAACGCGCGGAGCTCTCCAGAGGATGATGAACAGAGCTCGTGAGCTTGATGTTGATTGAGCATCTGATAAACCTTGCCAAGGCCATGACAGAGAAATAAATCTTTGAAAGTTTGCAGAGAACAGAACCCGAGCAAAAGATGAAACAGAGAAAGAATCCTTGAGAAACTGCGAGAGTTCCCTGGTGATATCATGGCTTGGCACGGGGGTGGCCAGAGTGCTAAGAATGAATTCCTTTGATCCTATGGTTGGGTGGAAGGAAAAACACCCACAGTCAGTTAGTTGGCTACCACCTGTAATAGATAAGTAATCGCATATCTTGTGTATTTAAGTGGTATTGTGAATTAAATTTGGATATCCTATGAATGTTGCAGGGATGGACATGTTTTCTTAATGATTTATACTGTATCTCTTTTTGTGTCTTCTTGATTGTGTAATTAAGAAAGTAAGAAATTATATGGATTTGACATGATTTGTACTCGTAAATTCTTGCGCTCTGTGGTGGCTTAAGATAGAGCCACGAACTATGAGTTTATCAACCTTGGGCACAGTTTCACGTATGCATGTCGATAATCTTAGTCATTCTGAGTCCTTTGGAGAAAGGAGTCTGTTAAAGCTCATGAGAGATAGTGCACGTATGCACAAGCTCTCTACGAGGCAGGCAGAGACCGAGAACCACTTAATTTATAGAGTTGAGGAATGAGCGTAAGGGGTGCGCGGAAGAATTCTTCCAAGCATTAAGTTCAAGAGAAATAGCACAAAGCTCTTAATCCTTTCAGAGATAACAAAGATCGAGAAGAATAGTGAGATTGAAGTATCGAAAGGGAAGGTTCCTTTTTTTGGAAGATGAACGAACGAGATCTGTTTGGGAAGAGCCAAGGTCCATTGTGATCGTTGGATATGGGAAGGAGCGTGGGAGTTAACCCCTTGAGTCCTTCGGACTTCGTGATTTTGGAGAATTGAGCAATTTCTTCGTAAGGGAGGTAAAATCCCCGAAGTCCTAAAGTTAATCTGGGCCTTAGATCTGAGGATGTCTGGGAGCCATCCCGACCGTCAAATCTATAAGGTATTCAACCTGACGCTCACCAACTCTGGGAGATTTCAATCGAGGAGTGAGTCATCCTCCCGAATTCCTGAAGTGCCAAAGTCCATCCTAGTCGTTTGCGCCAGGAGACATGTGGCACCAGATCCTTCACTTCAGTGGTTTAGTGCTCCGGAGGAAAATGGATTGTGTGAAGTGAGAAATCCCAAAAAGCCGAACACCTGAGTTCACCTGAGTCGTCGATCTCCGAGGACAGGTGTCAGAATATCTGCCACTTCAGAGAAAAGTCACTATGTAGAAAAGATTGTGGCAAGAGGCAAGAAATATCGAAGGCTGAAGTGTCGGAGTTCATCCTGACCGTTGATACTAGGGTATGTGTGTTTAAAGATCTGACACTCTGGGAGGATTGCACTCTGGAGGTTTGCGTTGGTGAGTACTTTGAAACTCCTGAAGCATGAAGACCCGAAGTGATCTGTAGTTGTCGATTCGTGGGAGACACGCGTCGATAGATCATTAACTCAGGGTGAAATCCTTTCGAGAAAAAGTGAGTGTGGAAATGCAGAAACTCTCGAACACAAAAATCCCAAAGTAAACCATGATCGTTGATCGGGAAGGATGCATGGTGCATGATCTTTGACTCCAGAAGAATGTAATCTGGGAGGACGGATTGTTCGAGCGTTCGGATCACCCAAACGTCGAAGTCCCGAAGTGAGCCTGGACCGTCAGATCCAGGGAGACACGTGGCGGAAATCCGTTGTATCTGGGTGAAAGCACTTCGGCATGAACGAGTGCATAGGAGTTTGAAACTCCCGAAGCTCGAATAGTGGAAGTAGTTGAGGGTCGTCGATCTGTGGGAGGACACACGTCAATAGATCGTGGACTACGGGTGAAACGCTTCGGGTGCAAGTGAGCGTGGAGAAGTTGAGAGTTGAGATTCTCAATGTCGGAGTCCCGAAGTGGATCACAATCGTTGATTGCGAAGGGACGTGTGGCAATCGATCTGTAACTCCGGGTATAGCATAACTCGGAGGAAAAAGGCGTAGGAATGTTTGAAACTTCCAAATTTTGAAGTCCCAAAGTGAATTAGGACCGTCAAAATCCCTAAGGACATGCGACATCGGATTGTGAACTTCGAAGAATTGTCATTTCTGGGGAATTTGTGCGGTGGTTGTCTTAGCACCTATTGTTTTGGCTTCTGGTCACAGCTCACGATCATATGCAAGTATAAGGGGAATGGAAGAACCTGAAAAACTTAGAAGAGGATATTTTCTAGTTTTGATCTCAGTTCAGAGCATGGAGGTCACGGCTCAAAATCCCTGGAAGAGAAAAATGAAATAGATACCCCTTAATGAGGGTATTGTTCTCTCAAGGAGAATGAATTTTTTATGCCTCGTCATGGGTGTGTTACAAATTGGTATCAGAGCATGGTTACAACACTTGGCATGCTTGCACTCATGCACAAGTCGCATAAAGAGGTATTGTTATATGCATTTACTCCTTGAGGAGAAGGACTGCATATTGAATTTTCTATTTTGGGAATTCTTGTTGAACTTCAGCAAAAGAATTTCTTTAACCCCTTTGTCAAACTGATAACTACTCTTACCGGAGTAGGGATATGCTAATTAACATTAATAATAAAATTTGAATGTGGATAGGTGAAGGTGGAAAGGTTTTGTCAAGGGTAGTTGAAGCTCGAAGGATGGATAACCTGGTGTTCGTAACACTACCTCTCAGCATGGGTAGTTGGAACCTCAGGCACTGATGATGGTTGATTATATAATGGTTAATACCTTTGTGGGATTAAAGGAATCTGATAGGATCGGGTATGATCATTGGCAGTATAATTATTGCTTTATATTAAACTCGGAGTATATAACTCCTCATGACGATAGGAAAGGTGAGATGGGTAAAGTCCTATAGAAGTCGAGGAAAGAAGGTTTTCTTGCCAGTTGTTATAGTATTAAAGGGAAAGTGACCCTGGTTGGTTATTGCCATAAAGAGAAGTCAACATTAGTATGAGTTATAACTGTGATATTAGTCATGTAAGCGACTGTAATCTCTAACTAAAGAACACTAATGATAAAACTAAGCTAGTACGATGAATACTTAGTTGTGTGTGTATGCTTGAGTGCATGGATTTAATGTATTGAGAAGCTTCTTGATATGAAGCCTGATATTAATACCAGTTAGGTACGAATGATATTAGATGTGCAAGTGATGCACATGTATGATGTAAGAGAATAAGTATACTAAAGGCCCAATATGGTTGCCCTAATGAGTGAAATGTGAGGCAAGCATAGCACTTGCCAAGATTGAATGAATACCATGGATGCATGATTGACTCCATTTTGAAGAGTCATGAAAGTTATTTTTTGAATGATAGCTTAAGGGTAATGTGCTCCATCTCCCCAGGAAAAGCCAGTACAAATAGACGAAAGAGTAAACGAACAAGGATGCTCTGTTGTTATAATAAGAGGCAAATTATTATGTCGTTAAGGATCACATGAGAGTGATTGTAAACAATCATGAGTTTTTTAAAGTAGAGATGTATGTAAGATATGAAATATACTTATGGCAGCTACACACAGGCTTATGATTATGAATATGGCTAAGTACATCAAGGATGTAAGTGATGGGTTTTATATATGCACTAAAAACACAGTAAAACCCCTCAATTAAATTGTCAGCCTAAGTAAACTTAGAGTTGTAGAAAAATATATGCCAAAGGTAGAAGATTTGGTAGGAGTAAAGTTTAACTAATGAAGGTAGCTATCTAAGGCTATTATACTCAAGAAAAACTATCTAATGAGCAAACCCTACTAAGCAACTTGAAACTAGGTAACCTAAGTACTTTTGGGCCAAGGATCGATGGATAGTTCTAAGAAAACAAGTAAAAACCCTACTTGAAGAAAACTATTTCATAACAATAAGCAAAAGCAACTATCTAAGCATATCAATAAGCAAATGACAAAAGCAAACTATTTTAACTTGTGAACCTATATTCAATGAGTAACTACCCTATGAAAGCAAATAAATAAACAAGAAAGCAAAGACACCTAACTAACCTACGAAAGCAAGTAAACAAGAAAGAAAAGACAAGTAACTAACCTATTAAAGCAAACATATAAACACAACTAACTAACCTATTAAAGCAAGTAAGCAAAGACAACTAACTAACCTATTAAAGCAAGTAAGAAACTAACTACTCTAAGATAACTTCTACTGCAAGTAATCAAATTAAAACTTCTCATTGAACAACTATCTAGCCTAAGAGGCAAGTGGACTAAATTCTTAATTCAAAACTATTTCTAATTCACGAAAGGAAATCTATTTAATTGAAATCAAGAAGAACTAACAACTAGTCTTGAACCTATGATAAGAAAAACTACTATCTAGTCTATCAAAGCTAAGACTATCTATCCTATAGCAGCAATTAAACTATCTTTTGAAATTATGAAAGCAAGGAACTATATCTTCTAATCTATGAAAGCAAGAAACTATCTCTTCTTATCTACAAAAGCAAGAAACTATCTCTTCTGATCTATGAAAACAAGAAACTATTCTTCTAACCTATGACAATTCAAATATAATACGGGTAGTTGTGTGAATGTCTTCGATGTCGGATAATATCTCGATGGAATTTGACAACAAAGGACAATTCAAGTGGTATAATCTCAACACTGATCTCAATGGCAAAGTGAAAGGTATGGATTA
Organism: Picea mariana; assembly: GCA_032191745.1. Taxonomy (NCBI): domain Eukaryota; kingdom Viridiplantae; phylum Streptophyta; class Pinopsida; order Pinales; family Pinaceae; genus Picea; species Picea mariana. The sequence continues at coordinate 127,634 of JASDQU010370813.1, forward strand.
AACAATCCAAGGAGAGTTTAGCCATGAAAAAAGCAATGTTAAATACCCTGCATATTCATGTATAAACCATCAACAACATAATGAGATCATCATTATACTTCTATACTACATAAGAAAAATTCATACTTAAACTCAATCATTAACTAAGAAATACAATTGCAATTTAACTCTAGGAAAGAAATTACATAAATAAAACTATGCTACATCTATTCTAACAATTCAAAGTTCAAACTACACTAAGAAACTGCTTAAGAACAGAAATTAAACTATGATATTAAAAAGTAAACTATCAAATATATTAGCCAGCAATTAAGTAAGCAAAATCTATATAAAACTAAGATAAGCAATCTATCATTAAAAACTGAAATTAACTCTATACATCCATCAAATCCTTGTCGAAGAGAACCCAAATAAAAACTTTGTTCTAGTCTAATTAAAACTCTGTTTTAAACTTGACTATAAAATCATAAAAGAAAGCATAATCTAATATCTAATTATGGATGGGGTTAGTCTAGGGATTTGAAAATTTGTTCCTAATATACAAGATCAATACATGTTAACACATCTCATCATTCTAACCTGCAAAAGAGAATCAAAACAATTAAACTACAGCAAACTAATTAACACAATAAAAATATGCATGTACAGAAAAATAAAGAGAACAATTAAATCATAAAATGCATGAACAACACAAAGATAGTTACCAGACTGTTGGTGGGCCCCCCAGCAAATCGTGGTCACTCTCTAAAAGCACACCACGAATTCAGCAAGATGAATTCACCATAAAAACTCAAAAACGTAGTTCTGGTATAATCTGGCAATGTAAAAACTCAAAACAAAATAAAAACGTATTTGTCCCCATCACACTGATGTATCTATTGCTTAACAACTATCTGACGACCCTAGGGGTATTTATAAGCTTACAGACCAAGTGGTCTACCACAGGAGGGTCAAGCCACTTCTAAATTTGGCAAATTACAATAAATGATGCCCTAACTGCTAAAACAGAGCAAGCCAATAATCGCTCAGCTAAACAACCAAAACTAAGTTATCGGGAGCTCAGTAGCTGAAGGGAGCAAGCATAAACAAAACCCACGTTCCTGATTCGCCCATCATTGGCCGCCAATACTATAACCGCCAAGTCACCCTCCGTTTTTGTGCAATACGCAGTGCTAGACAGAGTGTCGAATCGGGTAGCGGAACAAGTGCTAGAAGGAGTGTCGGATCGAGTGCCGGAAGCAGAAACGTGGTGCGTTTTCGCCCTGTAACATCAAAAACATGAATCAGATCCTTGGAAATGTAAAAAAATGATGAATTATACTCTATACAATCATACGTACCTTATCTCGATCATACCGTTTTAACATAAAATTCTTCAAAAAGCTCCTGCAAAAGATGAAAAACACATATGTACATGCGGTAAAAGTTTATAATAACCGTCATAAAAGTGATCATATCTCGGGCCCAACAGTAAGTTAACAAAAAATAGAATATGTGTGGATACATAATCGGAATGCGTGTCAGAAATGCATGTCTATGTTCCTTAAAGAATGCTTAGTAACGAGCCGGAGCTAATTCAAGGTTGAGGTTGTCACAGATAGTGATGGATATGTAATGAGGAAGTTGCGTCTTGAAGGAGTTCCCTGTGAAGACACTGTGTAAGGGCTCTGTCAGAAGAATAGAGTCACAACCCTAATGATTGTTGAAGGTTGGGAAATGGGTTGCAAAGCCTGCCTATATAAGAATCCTAGATTACATTTTTAAAACAAAATGTGTAGGTGGAAGACTAACAATTGAATGTTAACCACTCTGAGAACCGAATGATAATGTGCAGGATGCACAGGTTCATGACCCACTATGAAAAAAAAGCTTTTTATTAAAACATGTTGTTGTATCCAAAAAGGTTAGAGTGAGGCCTAACCAAGGATGCTCAAGGAAAAGAGTAGGGAGATCCCAACCTAGAATAAATTGCAAAAAGCCAAGAAGAGGAAAAAGGAGGAACATGTGTCCACCCTAACAACTCTAAATGGCTTACAGGGTTGTAGGTCTTAGATGAGCGGTTGTGAGAACAAGTACAGCTAGGAAAAGAGAATGGATACCCTAACAACTCTAAATGGCTTACAGGGTTGTAGGTCTTAGATGAGCGGTTGTGAGAACAAGTACAGCTGGGAAAAGAGAAGGGATAAATAAGTATGTTTGATCGAATAGGCTTGGTTGAAGCCACACCAAGAAAAGGAAGGCCTTAGAAATAACTCAGCTAGGTTGAAATCCCCAGGCTGTGTGGAAGGAGTGGGAAAAAGGGGAGAGCCCCTAACTCCTTTCTTGCTAAGTGTTATGTTTCCACTGGAATGAAAAAGATGATTTACTAATAAAAGTAAATGTTTGGAAACCATAGTGATGATGATTGTATTACTGCAGAAACAATTGAGAAATGTTTGTATTACATTCATGAAACCCTTTGAGGGTAATGTGATGAATTGCATAAAGATACGTTAGGACATTTTGAATACGTTTCATGGAATTGAATGTTATGCACAAAATTTTGGAAGGCAGATGTATGCCTCAGATACCCAAGTAGAGTATGATTCAGGAAGAAAACACTGATCGAATCAGGTTAATCGAGAGCCTGACAGATGAGATGAACGCGAGTTGTTCATCGGAAGGAAACTGATCTCATTCTTCAAATTGACTTCAAGACCCACTGGAGTTAACGGATCAAATGATGGTCATTTGATAAGATCGACGGCCCATATTCATTGCGGGGCGCGAAGGCAGAATTAATGGGCACACTAGTTCACGGCCCGTAATCAACCTACATCATTGATATTGTCAAGGTAGATGGTCAATGGCCACGATTAAAAGAGTTGAGCAAGCACTTTTCAGATTTCAAAAATTGAACTCTTTGATAAAGAGCGAGCACGTTGGGGATTATGCAATCACTGTGAATCGTTGATCTATGAACGATTGGTGGTTGGACCTGCAAGGAACCCTGTACGCATTAACGGCCTATAAACTCATACTGTGATTGGGTTCGGTGGCTACATTTGAAAAATCAAGTTCTCAATCTAAATTCTCGGCCAAACATTTCCATGTTGGCATAATTATTTGGAAATCATTTGGTTAGAATCGATCGAAGAATATGATTGACGGCCCGCGGTCATTGCGAATATTCAATATGCACACGAGTTAACGTCGAGACTTGTACCCGTAATATAAATTCAATATAGCGTTGTTCTGAGTTTGGCATCCGATCGTAGATCGGACAACCCGTATTCGTTGCAGAGGTCGGAAGGAGAATTAAACCACGATCTAGTTGAGGCTTTGCAATCCCTTGCATCGTTGGATCCGGGGAAAGACAGATCTTCACCATCGAATTGCATAAAAGGAGTTTAGCCAAGATCATGACACCCGGACATGGGAGCTGAAAGGATAGTGCCTGAAAAGAATAGAGCTAGGGTCACAGCTCTCAATCACCTAAGGAGAAAATAGAGTTCATCTGAGCCAGTCAAGGAAGGTAGAGTTTAGCACTCTACATTAGACTATGGTCGCGGGGACTAGTTCTATGGGAATAAAGGTGCTCATAGTTAGCACATTCCATGGAATGCATTGAGGAAACATGATGCAGGAGCATCACCAGCAGCAAGCGAGCGTGGAGGCGGAAGACAGCTGGGATGAGCGCAACGCATTTTTGCACATGTTGAAAATGTTTCGAAATATTTTGAAAGACTAAGGGAGGAATGTTAATGAAATAGTTAAGGAAGGCATATGCACATTTATGAATAAGTGATTGTAAACAGATCTTGAGCAATCTGCTCTCATCTGTCAATGTAAAAGGCATTTATGCCCAGTTAATGAAAGTAGGTAGATTTAAATTCCAGATTAGACATTTTTAGGAACAGGAGGGAAAACGACTATAGACACCCTCATCTTTGTATCATTGTATCAATTATCAATTGTATTATTGAGCATAGAGAGATATAACAGAGAGTTAAGAAGAAGAACCCATGTACAGGAGCTTTGAATTAATATATGAAGTTTTGCATCAGACTCATGGTGTTGTGATGTTTTTTGTTTGTACATGTTGAATGATTCTGCTTACAGTTGCTTTACTCTCTCTGTTATGCATTTGTGTTATATGCTGTGTGTGTATTATTTCATGTTAAATGTTTGAAGTCTGAGAGAGAGAGAGAGAGAGAGAATGAGTTTCAATCATTTCTCAAATTGAGTGAGAGAAGTTCCTGCAAGGAGTGCAGTGAAAGCGTCCGCAAGGTGTGCGTTGATGAGGTTCAGATTTTGTCTCTGAAATCTCAGGAGGGATATCGTTGTTCTCATTCCAACAGAAGTGGGAGTGAAGCACTGAATCCGTGCAAGGTGTGTGCAGGTTGGCTGAAAGCCTAAAATTTATCAACCAAGAGGAAAGTTGAAGAAAGACTATTGTTGCAGGAGGTGCACAGAGTCGAAGAATCAAATACTTAGAAGTATTTGAAGGATTGTCACAGGGAGTGTGTGCAGGAGTCTTCTGGAAGACTCGAGTTTGCGAAGAGAGTTCAGGAGGGTTAGTGCCTTTGAAGTATTCAAAGGGAGGCGAAGTGAATTCGTCTTGCAGGTGGATAAGTTTCGGCGAAGGAACAGTGTGTTCATTTCGCAGAAGTTGTCAAGGAACAAACGGACGGAATTCTTCGAGGAGAATTTGTGAATTTGCGAGAATCATTAGATCTTGCAAAGGAGCAAGGGGAGTTACGATGAGGGATTTTATAATTATAAGCTCAGGAGAGATAGGTTCGTTGGATCCAAGCCAACAAGGGTCGTCGGATCTCTCGTGAACTCTCATTTCAGAGTTCGGAGGTTCGAAGGGGAAGCGGAATAGTGTCAGAGGCAGAGGACAGCGAAGTGGACAGGTGGCGTACTTGTCGCCAGGTGGAGTCAAACTTCGTTGGTTGTTTTTCAGGGTTTCATAAGTTGGAGAGCCGGGAGCCTTGTATCAGGATTCGCGAAGACGCGAAATCCGAAAATTTGAATCGGCAAGAAGTCCGTTGGGGAGCTAGTCTTTGTTGAATATATCAGAGTTAGGAATTTCGACACTTTCGTGGACAAGAGGTAGGGGTCTTTGT
>JASDQU010370814.1:6903-18843 GCA_032191745.1 Picea mariana
CTAAAATGTTATCCAATCATCCAAGCTCCTTTTATGCCCCTTAATAAGCTTTAGAGATTTAGAGATTGAAGAGCGAGGTTACTGGTGTGATTTCGAAGTAAACTTAATTGCACGACAAAGTTTGAGATAGCATCGGACAAAGGAGCACCTTGAATACCTCAACTTAAATGGTAATACGTGGAAGAACATTAAATTTATTACCTAGAATCCACACCATGAAGTGGTTCGCAACCAATTTACAATGTTATATAGATCCTAGCAATTTACTTATTAGCAATTATTTTTGAAGGTGGAAAGATAAATTGATATGAAAAGTGTTTTAAAAAATAAATATACCAATATAAAGTATTTTAAAAAATAAATAATAACTACAAAGAAAATAAATATATTAATAGAACTAGTCCTTTTAAAAGATAAATATATCACTATAGAGAAAATAAATATATTAATACAACTAGTATTTTTAAAAGAATATTCAAAGAAATATATTATTATTAATGTTTTGGAGAAATTTTTAAAAATCACTTAAATATTTAAAAATATTTATATAAGTATGATAAATAGTAGATTAGTCATTATAAAATTTATTTTGCAATATAAAATTTGAAGAGATTAATAAGTATAAGATTTTGGTGAAGTTTAATGGAGATTGTGTTTTAGGAGACGGGATTATAAAGGGTTTGGGGAATAACATAGCCTAAGGCTTGGGTGCACAAGGTTGATAGCATTTTCAGTATGAAGCTTCTAGGTGACAAGCTCTTCTTATGAATGGAGGGTAACTTGGTTTGAGTTCCTATCCATACTAACAATAGTTCTAGCAATGGAGGAATTTACAATACATTGTTATGTTCAACAGTGTTCATGTTTCGTGGTTTCCTTAGTGTGGTGGTTGTGCAACGAATGAGTTTCATGGGTTCCTTTGCTTGGCATATCTACTTAGTTTCGTGGTCTTCTCTACTTTGTGACCCTACTTGGCTACATGGGTTCCTTTACTCAACTTTATGGGTTTCTCTGCTCATTTCTTGGGCCCATATACTTGGTGGCTTTGTAGTAGTTTCTAAGTACTATTACTTCTTCACAACAACCTAGTTTTTCTATATAATGTGGTAGTGTCTCAAAATCTTGAGGGATGGTTGTCATGGGTGCTTCAAACCCTAGTAGCAAGCTCCCTTTCCTAGGGCTTTGATCATTCCTCAGACCCTAGTCCATGGTTGGTTGGGTGTTGGGGTTTATTCTCTGCTTGTGGCTCTAGCTTTAGGTTGGATGGTATCAACCATCTGATTATTGGTGTCATTTGAGGTTATGTTTTTCTATTGTGTGGGTGGCCTCTCTTGTGTGAGCGTGTTTGAGTTGAGTTTTTTGGGTTTATGGATAGAATCTTTTTACACCTAAAGTTGATGGTTTTGGTGGTAAGTCCTCTAGTGGGTTGTGGTCTTTTCCCCTATGTGGGACTATCCTTCTTTAGCTTTTTGCTATGAGATTTTATAATCCTTTGTATATGAGTTCAAGCTTCCTTGGTATGTACTTCAGTGTCATTAGAGCTCAAAGATATATTGTAAACACTTTATGTTTTTGTTTGTTATGGGATTTTATAATCCTTTTTATATGAGTTCAAGCTTCCTTGGTATGTACTTTAGTGTCATTGGAGCTCAAGATATATTGTAAACAAATTATTTTTTTGTGTAAATGTTGTTTCGTTCCAACATGTTCAAAATGTACTTTTTTAAACAAGAAGCTACATTTTTTCAAGGAAAAATATATAAAACTTGGAGAAATTGTTTTAGTTGAAGTGGAGATGTGATGAAGTGTTTAATTTGGAAAATGGATAATTCGTTGGTTTGTTTTAAGAACAACTCTATATGTAACCCTAGCGTCACATTGTTATATGTTTGTAAGAGACGCTAAGTTTTAGGAACAATTCCAACTATAATCTTAGAGTCATGTAGTTATATATTTGTAAGAAGCATCCAATACTCTTATTATCTCATTGCTCCACCTACCTATGAGAAATCTTGCAAATTATAATAAAACGAGGAAATTTGAATTATCATTTAATAAAAATATATTTACTATTAAATACTCCTCCACTAAAAAAAATTAAATAAAGTGAAATGTATTTATAATGTACTCATTTGATTTTAAAACAATTAACCAAAATTACATCTAAAACTCTATAATAATATATATATATATATATATATATATATACATACCCCAAGAGATTTAGTAATACAAGTCCCACTATGATCATAAAACAAGAAGATCGTAAAACCATAAATTAAAATAACATCATATGAGTCATAACGTTTGACCTTGAGCTTCTTCACATATTCAAGAGAACCTCAGTCATTAAATAATGTTCTTCATTAAAAGATCTTGCATTATATCTTATGTATTACATCTCTCTCACGGTTAGATGGAGGATGGTTGGTTAGGGCTTTGGTTAGAGGATGAAAAGATGATCTATTATTTTTAAAGATTCTTTGGATAACATGATAAGAAACTCCATATTATCTACATAAGAGAATTTTATTAGTATCATGAGCCATGTAGAGTTGGTTCATCACTCCTCATCTCCAAGCTCTCTTATTATAGGGCCTCAAAACCTTGGTTCATCTCTAAGTTGGGAAGTAGGCATGGAAGTAGTGGGGTAAAGGAACAAGGTTTTGTAGTTGTTTAAATCTATAATAGTTCAAGGGTTGTCATTAGGTGCAGTCAATATTTAATATCCTTCATTGAGGTTGGTTTGCCATAGACTTATTAGAAGTCCTAAAGAGCAATCAACATCAAACTTTAAACTTTAGGGGAAAAAATCCATGAAGCTCAGATCCTCATTAATGTCAATGGAGGTTGAACCTTGTGTTATGGTTCCATTCCCAGATTTTGTCAGACAATATGTTAGACTTTAGGTGGGGTGGATAGAAATGGGACTCACAAAATCCAAGGTGTTATTAACTTCCTACCATCCACCTTCAATGCATACTTTAGATTAAGTTTGGGACATTATCATTTCTTTGTATGTTCATGCACAACCTCCTCCAACTTATAATACCTTAGGTTGATCCCCTCTATGTTAAATTTAGAGCTACTATTAAGTTATTTTCAATTTACTAGACAATAATAGCATACGTAGGATCACTGAAAGATACATAATCACAAGGTACACAACATTTATCCTGGGAAACCCTCACGGGGGAGAAAACCCAACAAAAACTTCCTTAATATAGATAGCCAATACAATGCCAAGTTAATAGACCAAACACTAGAGAATATCCAACACTGAGCAATGCACCTCTCTCTTCCTTCTTCCGACAATTGGAAACTGTAGCTTCCTTCAAACTTGTGCACTAGATGAGTGACTTGAGTGAGTGAACTAATGAGGCACCTTCCACTCTTATTTATACTGGCTGGAAGGCACTAGGGTTGTGTCTCTTCATCAAGCAGGGTCGACTTCTTCACTTAGTGGTTAAAACCACTTTAATTAGGCCTGGGGGGTGACTTCTTAATTAACAACATATAATTAGGGTTTGACCAATCCACAAAAGGGGATTTGGTCTTATACAAATCTTGACATGATCAATCCACAAAAGGGGATTCATCTATAAGATAATAGCTCAATGATAAGTAAAATATTATTTGCAGTTACAATATTTCAACACTCTACTCTCTAGTAAACCATTTTCAAAACCAATAAATGAATCGTTCCCTAATGAGGACTCGGTCCCTTACAAGGATCCTTCATGCAGTGATCATGTAGGGTGCAGTGCAGAGAAGTCTTATAGGGAAACAATGACCCAAGGGAGAAGGGCAATTCCAGTCAAAAGAGGTGCAAGAGATGTGTCAAACGAAGGGATGAGAAGTTCAGAATGTTACTAGACAAAGATGTTTTAATGACCCAAATCCTAGAGTTCAAGAATTTGGCACTAGTTGGTAAGTTTTACAAGCATGTAATGGTTGAACAATATCTCATATCGTGGATGTGTAAGAAGTGGCTATTTTTTTTAGGATATAGCCTCAGGTATTTTATTGCTCCCAGAGGTTAGATTGCTTGTCTATTTAAAAGGGAAAATATGTAGTTCATATTGGAGAAGGGAGATGGCTCTAGACCAATGCCATATGATCATTGCAGCAATGGTCGAAGCACTTCAATCATGTTTCATAAACTTTTTAGTAAGTGCCTTTATGCTACCTATTACCCTGTGACATGTAGGGGTAACTAGAGGATATTTTTTCACTTCTGATTCTTATCATAGTTAACGGATGAGCCAAAAGTGTGACCATTTTGTATTCATGTATTGTACTGAGTCATGCTTAGATGATTTATGAAAAAGTGTTTGGCCTAGGTGGTATCTCCAGACCCTTTATGATCAATCATGTCCCATTGTCCTAGTTCCCATTTTCAGGATAGTCCTTGTGCTTATGGATTCATCTAACTACCCCTTGGTGGAATTAAATTGGCACCATGATGGTCATTTATGGCATGGGTAGGTATGTTGGGGTCTTGAGATGGATCTATTAGGACACATGATCTAGGGGAACCTCTAGTCTCTCTCACTCTTTTCTATATAAAAGTGTTGCTCATGTTGTGAAGGTTGTCACACCTATGGAAGCACACTTATCTTATGCCTAAGCATGGACCCCCTCCTCCCCCCCCCTCTTATGTATTGGGTGCTCTCCTTTTTTCATGATTTTTGAGGCATCTTTCCACTTGATTTGGGAGGCAACCCCTTGGAGGACTCTTCTACTAGTTGTTTGCACCTTTGGAGGAGGACGTGGAGGTCGTTCCACATATGGAGGGGAATATTGCATTTTGGAACCTCTTCTACACCATACTCCATCCTTGTTGAGTGAGTCATCCAATCCTAGAGCCCACACATGGGTGTCTTTTCATGCATTTGAGGAGGATGACTTGGTGATTAGGCTTGCTTCACTTGATTTGGGGAGACTCTTGAGGGTTTTTTGACTCATTTACTAATGTATCATTGTAACACACCTCGTCCCCCAATCGAGGCATGCTACTGCAAAAAAATCTGAAATATACCCAGACCACCCGTCTGGGCACACCACTATAAAAACTTGCCTCTGATACCAAAAATAATTCATATAAATACACAATACAAAATGCCTAACAATCATGCATCTAAAAACACCAGTAACCACCATGAACATGAACTAAGAAATATCTCAAAATAACATATAATCATTGAACTCAGAGTTCTTAATGCACATCAATTAAATACAAGAATGGAAATAAATACATAGAACAACACTTATCTTTAAATAGAAATGATGCAACCAACTGCAGGGGACGAACATTACTCCCAACCATAGACATGTTGCTCCAGATCTCGACAGTAGATCACCCCCAAGATGGGGGCTATGTATCCACAAAAGAGGGTGTCCCTCACCATAAAACACTTCCCAAGGCATATAGTCTTCCTACAACTATCCCAATCCACCCAACTCTCTTCCCCATGAGTCACATAATCCAAGGAAGGGGATCCCCCTTCACTGCTCACAGTCCCTTAGGGCTCTAGTGCACTTGGTCGGCTAGGAATCTCTCTTTACTGGGGACTCCAGGGATGTTAGCTGCTAGAAGAAATTGTAAGCACATGGCTTACTGCCCTCTCTCTCTCTCTCTCTCTTGCGCACGCTTCTTTTGGCTTTAACTTTTAATAAAAAATGCTCCCCCACTTTGAATTCTTTATGTGTCCTTCTTTTATCGGCATAAATCTTATGTTTGTCCTGAGTAACCTTTAGATTTTTCCTGATCTTAACCATCTGCTCCTCCATTTCTCTTAACAAATATGGCCCAATAACAACTCTATCTGTTGGATTATCCATGTTACAATTCTTGCAATATAGAGATTCATACATACTCATCTTTAATGATTCTTGATATTCGTTATTGTAGGCAAACTCAATTAGATACAAGTAGTCTCCCCACTTGGAAGGCTTGTCCATAAAATACATTCTCAACATATCCTCGATTAATCGTTTAATCCTTTATGTTTTCCCATTCAAATCTAGATGATATGTTGTACTGAGATTCATATTTGTCCCATATCCCTGAAACAACCCCTTCCAGAATTTAGAGGTGAACTTGGGATCTTTATTTGATATTATCGCTTTAGACTCCTTTCATACAGATCTTTGCAATATTGGCTTCCTTACGAGTTACTTTTACTAGAATAAAATGTGCAGCCTTTCTTATCTTGTCCACTACCACCATAATGGAGTCATGTTGCCTTGTTATCCTCGGAAACTTGGTAATGAAATCAATAGTGACCACATCCCATTTCCATTCAAGAATGGGATTTGTTGTAGCAACCTTGTTGGGTGTTTGTGCTCAGTCTTTACCTTATGACATTCCATGCATCTGGCTAAATAATCTACTACATCCCTCTTCATAATGGGCCAAAAATACTACCCTCGTACAACTATGATGGTCTTTTGGTATCTTGGATGTCTAATGTAGGGCATGTTATCGCACAAGTTGTAGGTTGGGAAAATCCCGACCCAAACCACAATATGGCGACAACTAAGAGAACACCTACCCACGGTCACCTTAGATAGGTATTCTCATCACTTTAGTGATTATTAAAATCACCACAAGGGGGGAATCTCGGTGATCTTAGGGGGGAATGGAATGGAAAGTGATACGATGAAATGAAATCCCCTATAGGTCAAGTTGCTAGATGGAAGAAGGCTTTAGGATGAGTCTCGAGAGTGGTTTAAGGTTGCCAAGTCCTTGGGTACCTGCCAAGAGTGTTTGTACTTGCCCGAGACACAAGGAAAACCAACTGTATGAAGTATATGTTAGGTGGAAAAGAAAGTTAATCTTGTTGTACCTAATTGCAATGGTCAACAAAAATATATATCAGCAATGAAATCAAGTAACTACTGCAGATCAAACCACTAAAAGTATCAAATATCAATTGAGCTATGAAGCATACAACATGTAGATAAGTTCTCAACACTTTAGCACAACTTTTAGTGGTATTATATGGTTGTAATAATAAGTTTTCAGAGTATATTTATGACAGCCAAGTGGTTGTAGCAGTGATTTGCTACAACAACAACTTTTAACCATGAAAAAGAGCAAGTAATCCAACCAAAATTTCATCAATTAGTAGTAGAATAATAACAATGAGTTAGTAGCAAATTTCCATGGTCAAATTGCAAGTTAAAATGAAGAAAGCAAGATGATTTGTTGCAGCTCTAATGGTTGTAGATTTTAAGTTGTTATAGCTCCAAGAAGATCAAGAGAACTAAGACACCCTAGAGGGGTTAACAACCTTAAGGCATCCACAAAAGATTCCTACTTGAACAAGATTGATATCTCACCAAAACACGTTTACCAAGGCAAACAATTTATTTCTCCATTGCAAAAAATCAGATTAGTGCTTTTAAAATATGGATGAATGGAGTCTTTAAATAACAAGTTAGACCAACAAAATCCCTAGGGGTGTAAATCCTCTTGCTCCCTAGGTCATGCCAATCAAACTAGGGTAAGTCTAAGAGGGTGTACTGTAATGTTCCCCTCTCCTTGACAAGACCATGGAGGACTTAGTAGTCTAGTCACCCCTCTAGAGTATAATCCAACAGGAAAAAGGGGTAGGAGGCGCTTAAGATGTCACTAGGTGATTTAATGATATTTTATTAAAGTGACTGGATGAAAAGGGAAAAAGGGTTATTAACTTAAGAATAAATTAAAACAATAACTTTTGTGAAAATCATAAAGTAACTCAACAGAGAATTAGAAGATGGAGGTATAAAAGTGAGAGGAGGGCACCTCACTCCTCATTCATGTTATTCTTCTATTGAGATCACTTGATCTATCCAACTTACGTTTTGAGGGTTTTGAGTCAAGAAACCCTAGAGACCAGCAAGGAGGTGAAATATCCCTCTTTTCCTGGTCCAAGCATGGCCAAGGAGGTGAAAGATTCCTCCCTCACCATTATATCTAGACCAGATAAAGTTCAGGATTTATTTGTGCAAGCAAGGCACAATTTGTAGTGTTTTACAAGAATTTGGGTGCATCAGTGGAGGAAGAAGAATTGAAGGTATTTCTTCTGCATATATATTTTATCCATCAATTGGACGTATCGGTTGAAGTTGGAGGGCATTCCATTCCTTGAGGAGGAAGTGAGTTGGAAGGTTTTATTAGGGGGTTTGACTCCAAACTTGTTCCACTTGTCATCTATAGCTTCCGATCTACAATTTGACAGTATTTCCATAGATTTTGGTGGTCATCTTCAAGGAGACTGAAATATCTAGCTTTTCCAGCCACTGAGGGGCACACCAATACTAGATTTGAAGGTTAGAGGTCGCCAGGGAAATAAATTGATCTTGTATCTATCTTCAACTAGTTGTTATTATACTAAATAAATGTCAAATCCAAAGCTTTTATGAAATATAATTGTTTTGTGTCTCTTATATCTTATGATCTACTTCATTGTTTTCTTTTATATGTTATAAACTCTTCACAAACACCCAGAGCGCAACTCCAGAAGTAAACCTTGCAAAAAACAAACAAACAAATAACAAAATCACCTAAGTTTCCTAGCAAATCTGCTTGGGAACATTACAGTCGTATCAGAGCGAATTCCTTTGTCAACTTGTGATAAAAACTAATGATCAGGAGAAGAGGTCGTGGGGGACAACTTGTATTAGGTATTCCTAAAGGAGAAGAGCCAGATATTAGTATGGGGGAAACTCACGAAACATAAAATGCAACATTAGAAGAGGCAACTTTCTTGGCTGAAAGGGTAACTCGGGCAATGAATGATGCACTAAAAAAAAACTGGGTTATTATGCAGCGCAACCTTGAAGAGATGCATAACCATTTATCTTTGGGATAGGCAGAATTCAAACTCTCCTTTACAAAAGTCCAAAGAGGGCAGGACAAAATGATAACTTTGATGGAAGAGAAAAGTAAACATCGGGGTATTCTTTCTCAGTATTTGATGGAGCAAGGACGTGGTAAAGATGCACCCCTATTTGGTGGAAATCATGATGCTAGTGGATCTCAGGGGGGAAATGGAAATCATGAGGAGTCCATACATAAAGGCCATGCAAAAGGGCATAGACTGAATGATGGTATCTCAACTCAATCTCACATAGCCAACAAATCTACTCCTTTATAGATGCAGAAAGAAGGGACAATAATGCCTTGAATCAAGAGAGTTTAGGGGATGAATGGGAATATGCAGAAAGGGAGTACAATGCCATGAGCGTGGGGTTCATGAGAGAAGTTTACATGGGGGAGTATTTCCACCTGTTAGCACTGAGAGTCACCCTCATACTGCTAGAGGATAAGCCCAATACCCATCAAATAGGTTTGTAAAGGTAATTTATGATAGAATGTCAAATGGGCAAAACTCAACATAGCAATGTTCAAACACAAAAATTTCTAGGCAAGAATGCATAAGCAAGTGAGGTCTTGGATAACTTCAGTTAGTGATTTAAAGATAAGTGTGAGTAGATGGAAGACTTAATGAGAAGGATGAATAAGTCTTCTACTAGCATTAGGCCTTACTAGCAGAGAAATGAAGAAAAAGCTTAGACACAAGAAATTCTTGATCTAAACTCTAAAACACTAATAACAATTACAACAACATCACAATCAAGCATATATTGTAACACAACTATAAAATCTCATTTGAATCATTCAATGATGAGCAAACTAGAGTAAGATTATGGAAAAGGAAATTGACTTATATTAGGCAAAATGTCTCAGATCTCATACATAAAAAACCAGAGTTTGGCTTTGTTATATCAAAACATTACATCATGGAGTCTATGCTCAACCATTCAAACCCAAAAATATCAGTCTAATGTTGTATTTATAGCCTAAACAATGAGTGACAACATACAATTTGAGTTGGATCCTCTAACCTAGGATTATCCCACTTAAAACTGAAAATATTACACATGTACAAGTGGAAACAACAAACTACTAAAAACAAGGAAGATGTTGGCAACAACCCTAACACCATAATCTTTGCATAGTGAGTTGTTCTTTGACCACATATTATTCATTGACATGTGTCCACCAACTTCAACTGGCCTCCAAGCATCTATGCTAGGCTCCATTTACCACCTAGTGACCGTTGATTCCCTCAAAATCCATCAAAACTGGAACTGGTAGCGAACCTTGAAGTGTTGATTGTATCAACTAGTTCGTAGCGAATTCCGCAATGCCTGTCTGTGTAGACCATTTCGCAACAGATTCTGTAGCGCGCTTGCATTTTCTGTTTGACTAGGTGATTTCGTAGTGGATTTCGCAACGAATGTGCAACTTTTGTTTATGTAAATGATTTCGCAGCGCATTCTATAGAAAACCTGCAACTTTTGTCTGTGTAGATCATTTCCGAGCTCCAGGCGCTACGGAATATCCTGTAGTTGTCTGTGTTGTGTATTTTGAGCCAAAAATACTCAAAAACCTTAGCCAAAGGTGTACAAGCTTGTAAAAGCCTCCTAAGTAGGTATAATCATGATAATTCCCACAAAAAACTCCAAAATGCAAGGATGATCATCACCAAAATTAAGGGTCTTTCAGCCACTCCATCTCATCTCTTTAGTCTGGTACTTCTCCTAGTTGCATCTTGAGCTAGCACATTAAGATTTCTTTGATCTAACTCATATTTGAAGGGATGTAACTCCACCTTGAGCTTTCTCATATGATATTGCAAATCTCTGTTCTGCTTGTACAAGTTATGAAGTTGCCTATGGAGGGGCAAAAATCTCCTTGCTGTAAACCTAGCCAAATCAATGGTTTCCTTATACATATCCATGAGCTCCTTCAACTTTTTCCTCTCAGCCAACCCTTCTTCCTTCAGGCGAGAAACCTCCTTTCTAGCATCTCTGAGTTGTCTGATCAATATTTTGAAGGTAAGGTTCTCAGGGGGAGTAGTTATGTCTATGATTTCAACATGTTTCTCAACAGTCTCAATTTTACCCTTATCCCCTTCTTCTTGACAACAGATTTTGTTATGGATTCTTGTTCAGCAGTTTCCTTCTTGGCTGATGACCTGGTGAAGGGCCTCCTAGCTCTAGTCTTAGTTGCAACAGTAGGTGAGGGAAAGAGTAACTTTCTCCCTTTTTTGACTGTGGTTTTAGCTGAGGGAACTTCTTCTAGTTTTGGAGCAGGTTGGGGTGAAAATTCCCTCTATGGAGAGTGATGAGCTCCCCCTTCTTCTTCTTCAACTTCCTTAGAAGCCTCACTATATTTAGCAACGTGTTTGGCTTTTCTCTTTTTGCTTGTCTCTGTGTGAATAGCATTATCATCTTGAAGAGGGCTCTGCACCTTAGATTAAGGAGTAGGGGCTACATTTAGTTGCATATTTGTAGAGGCAATGAATTTCTCCCAAGCTATGTTTCTTTTCTTCAAATCTTCCATCACAAGCATCCTAATCAACCCTGAGTGGAAAATACTTGTGTCCACAACCTTGGACTTGGCTTGGACCCTATCAACCATTTCCCCCATACTCCTAAACAAATAGAAAGGGATGTTCATTAGATCTTTACCCGTGAAGTGCAACAAAAGTCTAATGGGATATTGGAAAATCATATTGAATCTTCCCTCATAGATAAAATATCTCTAGATCACCTTCAACATCTTGTCAAATCCCTCAACCAAGTGGCTCCTACGCACTCCCTTAGACAGGTTATCTCCCTTATGTTTTGGTTTGAGGAAGTCTTTAGAGAAGGCTGCATTAAGAGTCATGGATTTAAACCATCTTTCACCAGTGTTGGGTATCTCAATGGTTGTTGCAATGGTGGCCTCATATACCTCCATTTCTGTTGAAATAATGTAACTGCAAAGTGTATTCTAATTATTATTGTTGTATTATTCATTATATCAATCCCTTATTGCGGATTGATCATGTCGGCTATTGTAAAAGACCAAATCCCCTTTTGCAGATGGTCAAAACA
>JASDQU010370814.1:50799-74803 GCA_032191745.1 Picea mariana
ACAAACTTGTCCTTCTCCCCAATTAAGGCAATATCCATAGCTCGTGGAAAGGTTGCTCCTGCATTCGTAAGTCCAAAGGGAATTTTAGCATACATGAATGTGCCCCAAGGAGTAGTGAAAGTTGTCTTCTCTCCATCTTCAGGTAATATAGAGATCTTATTGTAGCTTGAGAAGACATCAATCATAAACATCCTTGCTGAACTAGTTACCCTCTATAAAATATGCTCCATCTTTGGCAAGGGGTAATTATCTTTCTTTGAAACCCTGTTCAAATTTATGAAATCAACACAAAATATGATTTCACCATTATTCTTCCTCACAGGGACCAATTTGGCCACCCACTCAGAGTACCTTAAAGGTATGATGATCTTGGCATCAAGTAGCTTCTTAACTTCCTTTTCCATAATAGGAAACAACATGGGATTTATCTGTCTAAGTTTCTGCCTAAATGACTTGGTCTCCTCTTTCAAAGGGATATAATGTTCAATGATGCTTGTGCCATATGTTTGTAGATATTCATATTTCCAAGAAAATACATCAGAAAAATCATTTAAAAGCTTAACATACTCAACCCTTTTCTCCTTTGACAAACTGCTAGACAACTTTACATATTTTGGATTTTCTTTTGTACCTAAATTGCATTCTATCACATCAACATCTTCACTTGAACATTTAACCTTCACAACAACATCATTTTTGTCAAATAATATCTCCAAAGGAACTAGTCCTTTTGGAATATGGTTACTGGACAATTGAACAATCTTATAGTCTTCAATTTTATTGAGGAAAATATCAGCATGAGGGCTTTTGGTATCATCATGATCTTGATCAATATGAAGAGCATAAAAGTCTTCCACAGTTTCCAGAAATATTTTGATCTCAATATTATCCTCAAAGACCTTCCAATGTTTGACATTGTCAGGTATAGAGGGTCTATACTTCACTTCCACATCATATTTGAGCTTGGTGGGCACAAGAATTTTAAAATTACTTGCAGAAACAACCAAAGAATCTGCCATAGTATTTTCTTCTCTTAGAACAAAAGAGATATTAAAAGATGAGAATAAATTATCAACAAGATCCCAAACTTCATTTCTCCAAGTCCTTAACCTGAGGTGTTTAGATTGATATATATTTTTAACTTGATGTACAATTAGTTCAGCATCTCCGAACACTGCTAACTCTTCAATTTTCATATCTTTAACAGCCCTCAAACTGAAAACAAGAGACTCATACTCTGCTACATTATTTGTGGTTTCAAATTCAAGTTTATAAGACAAAGATATGATATCTTGAGTTGGGGACTCCAACAAAAACACCTTCTTTAGAAGAGGATCCATCAAAAAACATCTCCCACACATGGGTATTTTGAGGAGGAACTTCACAAGTTTTAATAGGTTGTTTTCTTATTTCAATAGGTGATTGAGGAGCATCGGTGAGTTGTAAAATACTGGATCCTAAATCAGTATCAATTGCAAAAATGGGGGTGCTTTGTAGGATTAGTTTAATCACTGATGATGTAATCTAGTTTTGCTTCTCTATAAATTCTTCTACGCTCTCCTCCAAATATACGAATAGTGGCATATGAAAAGTTCATCTGCAAATTCCCCCCTAGTATTTTGATCCAAGATCTTGACAAGAGCATCTCAAACTTAGGGGGGAAATCAACCACCACAATATCCATGACCACACTTTTCATGGAAAATTGAAACAAGGTAACAACCAGGTCCTTGATCACTCCAAGATATTTCACTTTTCTAGAGTTAAATGAGTATAAGTCATGATAATTTTTTGTAATTTGCATACCAAGCTCATCCATGATAGTTTTAGGCATAATATTATGAGATGAACCTGAGTCCATCAAGCAGTTGTGCAAAAGTTTATCATGAATATTCAATGATGTGTAGAAAGGAGGAGAAGAATCATCCCTATCTTCTACCAAAGGTCCCAATATGATTGTTGTTTTTTCATCTTGAAGGTTCACTGAGAGCGTGGAATAGGAGGAATATTCAAGTTGCAACATCTTGGAAATATATTTTTTAAACTCTTCATTTTTAATCAGCTCTAAGAAGGGTATTGTGATTTTAATCTTTTTAATTTCACTCTCAAAGTTGAAAGAAGAGGGAGATTTCAGAATCTCCTTAATCTATGGGACATAGGTGTTAACCATTGCTTGAGGGTTTTGTTCCTCTTTTTCTTTGCTGCTAGAAACCCCAGCCTTAGTATTTTCTATTTTATTGGGTTGATAAGATGTTTTAGGCTTCCCCTCCTTCTTTTTTGACCTTAGGTTGTATTTATTTTAATTTTCATTGGATTTTCCACCTTTACTCAATTCTTTCAATTGGTTGTCCATAAGAGACTCTTCATACGCAAAATGAGTTAAATGAGGGGATGAAGAGGTATCACCTAGACAATGAATTTTTGGATCAATTTTTTCATCCTCTCCCACTTCATCAACAACCAGGTTATTTTGGAGAGGGGCTTGGACTTTTTGATCATCCCTATCCATGTTTCTTTGATCTCTTTGAAGGACCTAAGGGGCATTGTTTGGTCTCCTAAAATTTCCTCTGTTATCAACATTTCGTATGTTTCTATAATTAAGTTTTCCTTCAAGTTGCACTATTCCATTTCAACAGAAAGTAATTTTACCAATTTTATTAGTTCATCAACTTGAGGATTGAAACGAGAGGAATCAATGGTTGAAGCTTCAACCCTACTTTTTCTCATATCTCTATCAGATTTTACCCTAAGCTTGTCAGCTGCCAATATGTTAGATTCTACCTCCAAGGCTGCATCTTGCATATGGGCTAGAGAGGTAGATCTTCTTTCTCTCAAGATGAGGCAAAAATCAGGGTCAAAAGAACTGGCATAGGTGATCTTGGTAGAGGTTTCTGTGGGGATTTTGTTGTACATTTTATTAAATCTTTTTGACGAGTCTAAAACATACTCCCCTTCTTTCCTCTTGAGTGACCCAAACTCTGTGATATAATATATGGAATATTTCTTATCTCCCCAATGCCTTAGAAAGGCATCATCGAAAGCTTCAATTCCAGCAATAGATCCAGAAGTTAAACCCCTAAACCATTTCCTAGCCTCACCATCAAGGCTTTGTACAAAAAATCTCATCCACACATCTTCATTCTCAATATTAAGATTGTCAGCATAGCTATAAAAGGCTGCAAGTTGTTCTTCTGCGGTTATGTCCTCCTCCCTTGTAAACTTGGGCATGTACTTAAGGTAGTCTCCAACAGGGAGAGCATTCATAGGCTGAGGTAACACAAGAGGGGCATACCTAGCAGCTACTATGGCATCCATCCTATTTCTAGGAAGGTTAACACCTGCCATTGGATTATAAATTCTAGGAGAACAAGGAAGAGATTGAGTCTTGATAGGTACAACTGCAGTCTTGATTATGTGTAGCTTGGGATGAGAAGGAATGTAGGATGGAGAGATTTCAGTTTTCACAAGGAGAGGCTAAGTCTTGGAAGAGGATAGTGTAGGTTCCAAGGGAATTGGGGTTTCTTCCTCTTTTGTCCCAACAAATTTAATAGATTGAGGAGATGGAGAACCCAAGGTAAGAAAATCTTCTAAGCTCTCAAGTCTAAACCAACTTACAACATCATGAGAAGCAAGAATTCCAAAATTTTCTTCTTTCAATTTAGGAGAAAAAGAAGAGTATTCTATAGGGAAATCTTCAAGATCCAAATTTCTAGAAATTTCAGTAGAGGGTAAAAAAGGAGTACTAAATATAACAACTGGTGTATTAAAAGTGGAATCAGGAAAATGACCAGAAGTACCTGGTACAACAGTTGAAAAGCCTTCTTGAGAAGCTTTTCCCCTCTTGATAATATTCTCTGGGTTAGATTCAGATGTAGGCATAGGTAAATGTGGAGTAGACCTTGTGTGTCTTCCTTTAGGAGCCACAACTAAAACAATGGAGTTGCCAGGTGCAAGATGAAATCTTCAATGAACTGATTTCTGATGCACCTTTATAATCGATATTTATTTTTCATTCAATCCCAGGGAAATGTTTTCAATCCGTTCCCCCGTAACGATGCCAAGAATGTTAGCACCGAGAGTCACCCTCAGAATGCTAGAGGATAAGCCTAATACCCATCAAATAGGTTTGTAAATGTCATTTATGATAGAATGTCAAATGGGCAAAACTCAACATAGCAATGTTCAAACACATAAATTTCTAAGCAAGAATGCATAAGCAAGTGAGGTCTTGGCTAACTTTAGTCAATGATTTAAATATAAGTGTGAGTAGATGGAAGACTTAATGAGAAGGATGCATAAGTCTACTACTAGCATCAAGCCTTATTAGCAGACAAATGAAGAAAAAGATCAGACACAAGAAATTCTTGATCTAAACTCTAAAACACTAATAACAATTACAACAACAACCCAATCAAGCATACATTGTAACACAACTGTAACATCTCATTTGAATCATTCAATGATGAAAAAAATAGAGTAAGAAAGAAGTAAGATAAGGGAAAAGGAAATTGGCTTCTATTAGGCAAAATGTCTTATATCTCATACATAAAAAACAAGAGTCTGGCTCTGTTATATCAAAACATTACATCAGGGAGTCTATGCTCAACCATTAGAACCCAAAAATGTCATTCTAATGCTGTATTTATAGCCTAAACAATGAGTGACAACATACAATTCGAGCTGGATCCTCTAACCTAGGATTCTCCCACTTAAAATTGAAAATATTACATCTGTAGAAGTGGAAACAAAACAACAAACTACTAAAAACAAGGAAGATGTTGGCAACAACCCAAACACCGTAATATGCATAGTGAGTTGTTCCTTGAGCACATCTCCTTCATTTTCATGTGTCCAAAATCTTCAAATGACCTCCAAGCATCTATGCTAAGCTCAATTTGCCACATGGTGACCGTTAATTCCCTCAAAATCCATCAAAATTGGAATTGGCAACGAACCCTGAAGTGTTGACTGTATCAGCCAGTTTGTAGTGGATTTCACAACGAATTCTGTAGCGAATTCTGTAGCACCCGCCTGCATAAACCATTTCGCAACAGATTTTTTAGTGATATTTCCTTTTCTGTCTGACTAGGTGATTTCACAGTGGAGTTTGCAATGACTGTGCAACTTTTGTTTATGTAAATTATTTTGCAGTGCATTTTGTAGCGAACATGCAACTTTTGTCTATGTAGATCATTTCGCAGTGCCAAGCACTATGAAATATCCTGTAGTTGTCTGTGTTGTGCAGTTTGAGCCAAAAATACTCAAAAACCTTAGCCATAGGTGTACAAGCATGTAAATGCCTCCTAAGAAGGTATAATCATGATACTTCCCACAAAAAACTCCAAAATGCAAGGATGATCATCACCAAAATTGAGGGTCTTTTAGCCACTCCATCTCATCTCCTTAGTCTCGTACTTCTCCTAGTTGCAGCTCTAGCTAGCACATTAATATTTCTTTGAGCTAACTCATATTTGAAGGGATATAAATCCACCTTGAGCTTTCTGATCTGAGATTGCAAATCTCTGTTCTGCTTGTACAAATTCTGAAGCTGCCTATGGAGGGGCAAAAATCTCATTACTGTAAACCTAGCCTGATCAATGGTTTCCTTATACATATCCATGAGCTCCTTCAAATTTTTCCTCTCAGCCAACCCTTCTTCCTTCAGGTGAGGAACCTCCTTTCTGGCATCTTTGAGGTGTCTGATCAATCTTTTGAAGGTAAGGTTTTCAGGGGGAGTATTTATGTCTATGATTTCAACATGTTTCTCAACAGTCTCAATTTTACCCTTATCCTTCCTCTTTATAGGAGCTTTTGTTATGGATTCTTGTTCAACAATTTTTTTCTTGGATGATGACCCAGTGAAGGGCCTCCTAGCTCTAGTATCAGCTGTAGCAGTAGGTGAGAGAAAGAGTAACTTTCTCCCTTTTTTGATTGTGGTTTTAGTCGAGGGAACTTCTTCTAGTTCTGGAGCAGGTTGGGGTGAAAATTCCCTCTGTGGAGAGTGATGAGCTCCCCCTTATTCTTCTTCAACTTCCTTAGGAGCCTCACTATATTTAGCAATGTGTTTTCCTTTTCACTTTTTTCTTGTCTCTGTGTGAATAACACTGTCATCTTGAAGAGGGATTTTCACCTTAGATTGAGGAGTAGGGGTTACATTTAGTTCCAGATTTGCAGAGGCAATGGATTTCTCCCAAGCTATGTTTCTTTTCTTCAACTCCTTAATCACAAGCATCCTAATCAACCCTGAGTGGAAAACACTTGTGTCCACAGCCTTGGAATTGGCTTGGACCCTATTAGCCATTCCCCCCATACTCCTAAACAAATAGAAAGGGATGTTCATTAGAGCTTTACCTGTGAAGTGCAACACAAGTCTAATGTGATATTGGTAAATCATATTGTATCTTCCCTCATAGGTAAAATATTTATGGATCACCTTCAACATCTTGTCAAATCCCTCAAGCAAGTGGCTCCTAGGCACTCCCTTAGACATGTTATCTCCATGATGTTTTGGTTTGAGGAACTCTTTAGAGAAGGCCGCATTAAGAGTCATGGATTTAAACCATCTTTCACCAATGTTGGGTATCTTAGTGGCTACTGCAATGGTGGCCTCAGATACCTCCATTTCAAGGGTTCTCACCTTGGTTTTAGTGCCATAAATATTTAAGGAAAACTCTCTGGCTACCTCAAGGTTTCCCCTCTGCATATTCTGATAGAAATTTAAACATCCAACCCTTTGGAAGACCTCTCTGATCAGAGTTTCAACATCAAACAACTGCATATCACAAGGCTCTGTCTTAACTACAATCCCACCCTTGGGAGACTTCTTTTGCTGAGGTGTATCCATTTACTATAAACAAGAGGAAAAACACTGCAATAATTTGAGAGATATGAGAGGTCAAACAAGAACATAGGTCTTAGGGTTTGAATGATGGTCTTTTTCAAAGTTGGATTCAATGTAAGGCTTCAGTGTTTTCCTGTCTGTTTGACTGTCGATCTTATGGAAGGGAAATCTGATGGCTAATAGGGAATAAAACCCTCTAGAAAAAGGATATGCAAGGAAGAAGCAACTGTCAAGGTTTTAAGCTAACATTTCACCATCATTTGCAAGGTCATCGTCATTTTAATTAGCAAGGCTCTTAAAATTTTCAATGTAGACATAATTTAAATTTGAAATATCACTTGAAACTGTAAAGGAAAAGATCCGATGCAGGTTATGTGATCAGAAGATAACGGTCTGAGTTTGATACATAGGATCATAGTGCTAGAACAGGGGATCCATAGCACAATTCGTAGAAAATTATGTAGCATAAATAGAAAGGGATAAGAAAGAGATAGGCACGACGACTCTTATAGCAAGATTTGTTCAATTGCATTGGAATAGGATAATAATATTGTAGATAGGATGAGAATTTGGTGATAGAAAAATTAAAGGGGCCGGTTGGTAAAGGGATCCACAATTCGTAGTGCCAGGTGCTACGAAAATTGAGCACAACTTTAATATGATCTTCAATGTAGCTCAAAAAACTCAGTGAGTACCTGGACACTGTGGCTTGAATGTAGGAATGCTTTAGATAGCTTGAAACGGCCTGCAACCACTCTAACCTTCAATTCTCCTTTATCAGCCATTATGTAGCAGAATCCAGAGTGCCTGTCTGAACTTAGGTGTTTCTGCAACACCGAACTAGGAGCAATTTTTAAATATTTTATAAAATAGTTAGATAGCCTTAATGACCATATCTCAAATTATTTCCTTTAAAACATGGATGCTGAAATCAATGAGATCGACTGACACAAGCCTCATAAATGAAATAATGGTAATGAGGGAGGATGTACTCAAGATGCGCTATGAAAACTCCCGATGAGATGATAGGGTACCAAAATGACTTGATTTGACCTTCTAACGAGTAGAGGGATAGAGTGGAGGGGTTTAAGCGCATAGTGGAGGTAGTGACATGTCAGGATAGTGGTGGCATAAGGGTGATGGTGATGACTATCAAATAATGTGATGAGAGGAGGATATAAAACAAAGGTATTAACCAAATTTATGGGCCAAAGGTATAGGGCAACATTTATTTGTGCTAAGATCTAAGAAAAACCATAAGGAAAAATCAAAAGCAAAGCTTAAACAAGACTAAGGCTAAAAATTAAAAACCTAAGGATGAACTTGACCCACAACAAATCGTGTGACCCTTAACCACTTCATGTGATACCACCACCTGAATTTGAAAAGGAGATCCAAGGATCGTTATAGAGGTGACAATGAACTTGGGTGCAAGGTAGGTAGGATGGAGTTGCCAACCTTTGATGGGTCAAATCAAATTTTTGCCACAATATGGGTGCAAAAGATGGATGCTTACCTCGAATTGAATACCATGGAGGAAGGTAATTCCATTAAGTATGAAACATTGTACTTAATGGGCAAGGCACATGATTGGTGGTTTCATGGGATGACCACCTCTGGACATGAGCATGTCACTTCTTATCGTGACTTCACTGAGAGGCTCATTGATAGGTTTGACAAAGAGGATCCATAAATTCATTTTAGGGAGATTGCATAGATTAAGAAAATAGGATTAGTAGAAGCCTTTATTAGGAGTTTCAGAGAGTGTCGGTTATGGTTCCTAATGTGTTAGAACCCATATTATTGATGATGTATATAGAAGGTCTGACTGAACCTGTGCTAGGATGGGTTAAGGCTTTTAAGCTTGTAACCTTACAGAATTCCATTGAGTGCACTAGAGATCTAGTGGGAGTAGCTAACAAAAACATATTTACACCCAATCCTCCCATCTTTCCAAGGGGCTGAGATACTAGATCAGTGGACAAAGGCAAGGGGAAGTTGGATGAAGCCACAAGAAGATAATTAAGAAGGAAGCAACTATGCTTCATTTGTAAAGAACCATGACATCCAGGTCATAGGTGTTTGGGAAAAGGAAAAATCCATTATATAGAAGTGGTGTCTGATAGTGAAGAGGAAACATATGATGAGGAGTGTGGAACTATTCATACTATGCAAGCAAACCACATGGAGGAAGAAGAATCCTTGCATGCGCAAGGTGATGAGGCATCCTACATCATGATAGTGGGCTCAAGAAAGTTACCATTGCTTCTATGAGTGGGGTGCCTAAGTTTAACACTTTCAGGATGAAGGGAGTTTTCCAAGGAAAAAGGGCCAGAGTGTTGATAGATAGAGGAGCTTCTCATAATTTTATGATATGGCTATGGTAGAGAGGAGACATATTCCTACAGTTGATTTTGAAGGATTTTTGGTAGAGGTATCATGAGGGCATACTATATCTTGTGTTAGGTACATCCCACAAATGAGTTTGACCTTGGGCAGATACACCTTGAAACATGATTTTTATGTAGTAGATATTCCTGACACCAATATCATATTAGGTGTGCAATGGCTTATCACCTTGGGGCCAATTACTACCAATTACAAAAACATGGAAATGTCCTTCAACACAGAAGAAGGGAAGAGAGTCACGCTTAAGGGGATAACATGGGATTCACCTAGAGTTATGACAACCAAGAAAATGCATGCCATATTTAGGCGTGAGGAGATAGTCTATGCAACTGAATGTTTCATCATGGACACAAATGATGGGAGAAACAAACAATACCCTCCAGATATACAAAGGATCCTTCATAAGCACAAAAGGGTCTTTGAGCCTATTCCCCCAGGTCAACCACCAAACAAAGGTTTTGAACACATTATAGAATTGGAAGAAGGGGCTAAACCAATCATCACTACACCTTATAGAAACCCAAAGAAGCATACAAATGAGATAGAAAGTGCCATCAAAGAATTGATAGCCATGGGTCATATCAGTCCAAGTTCAATCCCATTCACATCGTCAGTTGTGTTGGTAAATAAGAAGGATGGGACTATGTTCATGTGCATAGATTATATGGCCTTGAATAAGAGAACTATCAATAACACATACCTTATTCCTCGGATAGATGAACTGTTGTATGAACTACATGGTGCAATTTACTTCACAAAAATTGATTTGTTCTTTGGATACCATTAGATCAGGATGAGGGAGCAAGACATACATAAGACAACCTTTAGATGCCACTTTGGACATTATGAGTTCCTTGTTATGCCTTTTGGTTTGACCAATGCACCAACCACTTTCCAGTCCTACATGAACCATGTGTTTAACAAGCAACTAAGAAAATACTTGTTTGCCTTTTTTGATGATTTGTTGATTTACAATAAGACTTGGGAGGACCACCTCAAACATGTGGACGAGATCTTGGGCATCATGGAGAAGCGGTCTTTATATGCCAAAAAGTCAAAATGTGAAATTGGAATGACATAGGTCCTCTATTTAGGACACATTATTGGAGCAAAAGCGGTACAGGTTCATCAAGAGAAGATTCATGCCATCATTAATTGGCTCAGACCCAAAACACTCACAGAACTCAAAAGATTTCTTGGCATATGCAACTATTACAAGAAGTTTGTCAAGGGATTCTCCCAACTTTGCGCACCCCTAACTGATTTGACTAGGAAGGGAGCATTTGAGTGGAGTGATGAAGCTCAATCAACATTTGATAAAATGAAAAAGTTGATGAGTACTTTTCCTATGTTATCTCTACCTGATTTCTCTCAATCTTTCATATTGGAGTGTGATGCATTTGGTGAAGGTGTTGGAGCTGTGCTCATGCAAAATATGCATCCCATTTCCTATGAAAGTTACAAGTTGAGGGGACCTGAGATACTATACACCATTTATGATAAAGAAATGCTAGCCATCATGCATGCTTTGGCCAAATTCATGCAATATTTAGTTGGAGAAAAATTTGTGGTTAGAACAGACCATAACAACCTCAAGTACTTCGTTCAGTAGAAAGGCCTTAATGAGAGGCAACAAAAATGGGTAAGCAAGATCCAAGCATATAAATTTGACATAGAATATGTCAAGAGAAAGAATAATGTAGTGGCAGATGATTTGTCTAGAAGGCCCTCAGCATATTCCATGACCGAAATATCAGTGGACTGGAAATCTCTTCTATTGGTGGAATATTCTAAAAACAAATTTGCATGTGAGTTGATGGACGAGAAGATACATGATGAAAGGTACAAGATCATTGATGGAATTATTTATTATAAATTCATAATATATTTAGTTCCAAAATCTTCATTCAAGAAGAAAGTGCTTCAAGCATTCCATGACTCACCATTAGCAGGGCACCAAGGTTTTCTTAAGACATACAGGTAGATAAAGGAAAGGTTTTCCTGGAAGGGTCTCAAGGGAGAGTTCATGGGCTACATGAGGAAGTGTACTACTTTCCAGTAGAATAAAGATGAGAATAACCACCCATCAAGCCTATTACAACCTCTTCCCATTCCAGAGTGTAAGTGGGAAAACATATCTATGGAAATCATTACAGGGATTCCCAGGACATAGGGGAAAGATTGTATATTTGTGGTGGTATACTGTTTGACCAAGTTTTCCCACTTTTATGCCATCAATATGGACTACAGTCTATTTGACGCAACTGAATTATTTTTCAGGGATGTTTTCAGGTTGTATGGAATATCCAAGACAATTGTGAGCGATAGGGACAACAATTTTATGAGCATCTTTTGGCAGGAACTGTTTAGATTGGTGGGTACTCAGTTGAATCATAGCATTAGCTACCATCCATAAACAAATGGGAAGACAAAAATAGTAAAAAAATGGGTGGAAGGTTTCCTCAATAATTATGTAGCAGGGCATAAAAAA
Organism: Picea mariana; assembly: GCA_032191745.1. NCBI lineage: Eukaryota > Viridiplantae > Streptophyta > Pinopsida > Pinales > Pinaceae > Picea > Picea mariana. The sequence goes on from JASDQU010370814.1 coordinate 62,541, forward strand.
TCACGGGTCAAATGGCTTTATTTGGGGGAGTATTGCTACAACACCATTCACCACTTATCCATTGGTATGTCTCCTTTCAAAGCTTTGTACAATTATGATCCCCTTACTTTTGTTGAAATTGTGTTTGGAGATAAGAGGGATCCTATGGTTAAATAATGGATACATGAAAGCCAAGACATCCTTAAAGAACTCAAAGACAATTTGCATAAAGCTCAAAACCAATAGAAATTATATGCTGACAAAAAGAGGGTGGAGCGTACTTTTGAGGTAGGGGACTTGGTCTACTTAATATTGTATCCATACATACATGAATCTATTAATAAGAGTGGATTTGATAATCTCAAACCATGATTTTATGGGCCCTACCAAGTGCAAAGGAGAATTGGAGAAGTTGCATATGAACTAAAATTACTACCAGAGAGAAAAATCCACAATGTTTTCCATGTATCTTGCCTAAAAAGGGCTTTGGGGCAGCATGTTGTAGCTAATGAAGAGCTACCTCTAGTTGATGAAGAGGGACACTTGATTTTGATTCCAGAGGAGGTTTTGGAGGTAAGGGAGAAATATCTTAGGAGCAGGGATATCAAGGAGTACTTGGTCAAATTGAAGAATTTGCTTATAGAAGATGCAACTTGGGAGAGTGAACAAGTGCTACAACAAACAGGTACATACTTGCTTGTGGGAAAGAAATTTCCAGTAGGGGAGACTATAATGTTCCCCTCTCCTTGACAAGACCATGGAGGACTTAGTAGTCTAGTCACCCCTCTAGACTGTAGTCCAGCAGGAAAAAGAGGTAGGAGGTGCTTAAGATTCCACTAGGTGATTTAATGATATTTTATTAAAGTGACTGGATGAAAAGGGAAAAAGGGTTATTGACTTAAGAATAAATTAAAATAATAACCTTTGTGAAAATCATAAAGTAACTCAACATAGAATTAAAAGATGGAGGTATAAAAGTGAGAGGAGGGTGCCTCACTCCTCATTCATGTTATTCTTCTATTGAGATCACTTGACCTATGCAGCATACGTTTTGAGGGTTTTGATTCAAGAAACCCTAGAGACTAGAAATGAGGTGAAATATCCCTTTGTTCCTGGTCCAAGCATGGCCAAGGAGGTGAAATATTCCTCCCTCACCATTTTATCTAGTCCATATCAAGTTGAGGAGTTATTTGTGCAAGAAAGGCGTAGTTTGTAGTGTTTTCCTGTAGCTTGGGCACATCCGTGGAGGAAGAAGAATTCAATTTTCTTAAAGGAGGCTAGATCTACAAGGAACTACACTCCAAGAGTGATTGTTGGCTCCATAGCACCCCTTTGCAACAATTATTGGAGGTATTTCTTCTGCATATATATTTTATCCATCAGTTGGACGTATTGGCTGAAGCAGAGCACACCATTCCTTGAGGAGGAAGTGAGTTTGAAGGTTTTATCATAGGATTTGACTCCAAAATTATTCCACTTTTCATCTATAGCTTCCGATCTACAGTTTGACAATATTTCCATATATTTTTGGTGGTCATCTTCAAGGAGTCCGAAATCTCTAGCTTTTCCAGCCAGTGAGGGGTGCACCAGTACTAGACCTGAAGGTTAGAGCTCACTAGGGAAATAAATTGATCTTGTATATATATTCAGTCAGTTGTGATGGATATCAGAGACCCTATTGCTCTATATTATTGTATTTAAAGGGTGCATGCATCCTTGGCTTCTTTATCTTATTTTATTGTACCAGATCTGCATATCTATGTGTGGAAGATCAATGTATTATACTAAATAAAGGTCAGATCTGAAGTTTTTTTGAAATATAATTGTTGTGTGTCTCTTATATCTTATGATCTACTTCATTTTCTTTTATATGTTATAAACTCTTCACAAACACCTAGAGCGCAACTCTAGAAGTAAATCCTGCAAAAACAAAAACAAACAAATCACAAAATCACCTAAGCTTTCTAGCAAATCTGCTTGGGAACATTACATGTACACACTCGTACTTCTCCTAGAAACCCTTGCAAAAAATGACTTATAAAATTAATGAATAAGATGAAGCATAAAGGAGGGTGTATACTATTGAAATAATGTAATTGCAATGAGTATTCTAATTATTATTGATGTATTATTCATTAGATCAATCCCCTTTTGCGGATTGATCATGTCGGGTATTGTAATTGACCAAATCCCCTTTTGTGGATTGGTTAAACCCTAATTGTAATGGGATAAATGAAAAGTCGGCCCCAAAATATATTAAAGTGGTTATAGCCACCCATAATATATTAAAGTGGTTATAACCACCCAGATTGAGAAGTCGGCCCTGCCAGTGAAAAGACACCTCACTCCAGTGCCTGCCAGATTGTATAAATAAGAGAGGCTAGCGCCTCATTTGGACACACACACTCACTTGTTCATCAAAGCGCAAGTTTGGAGCTGCGGTTGGAGAAGAAGAAGAAAGAGAGAGAGACACACTTCTTGGAGAGGACTTTCTATATTTGTTTGAGTTATCTCTTGGCATTGTATTGGCTATCTATATTAAGGAAGTTTTTGTTGGGTTTTCTCCCCCATGAGGGTTTCCCAGGATAAATGATGTGTCTCTTGTGATTGTGTATTTCTCAGTGATACTATCTATGCTATTGTTATCTAATGAAATGAAATGAAACTCAATAATAGCTTAAACCTTAACATGGTTTCAGAGCTAAGCTGAAGAGAGCATCTTTCACAAGAGAAAGAGAAAAACGTCACTGTTGTCGTACATGCAAATTAGGGATTTTTATTGAAGAAGAGTTTCAGCCTCAAAACCATCTAGAAAAATGCACCCTAACCCAAGGAGTTCTTTGGCACCTTCAACTCACCTTTTCAGTGGGTAGATCTCCCTAAAAGTGAAACCCTAGTTTTCATCGGTACTAGAAAACCAAAAGTACCAGAAGTACCAGAAAACCAGAAGCACCAGTCCAGAAATCCGCTAGTCAAGTTTGAGGGGGTAAAATTTGGATTTTTTGAAATCTGACTACACCAACTTACTTTCCTCAGCTTAGCGCATCTATCCCCTGGATCAGAATTTCAAAATTTGAAGTTTGAAAAATTAGGGTTTCATCATAAAACCCTAAGTTGCAGTTGCAGTTGCAGTCTCAGAACCAGTTGCAGTTGCAATACTAGTTAAGTATCAACCGTAGTACCAGTTGCAGTCACCCTTGAAATTTTTAAGAGTTGGTGATCATTGCCACTGCTACCAGATGGTGCCACTACCTGCAAATGATATCAGAGGTATGTACTCGCATATGTTTAAATTGTTAAGCGTTAAAGGGAATTTGCAGGAGAAGGGGTCTCTTTCCCTAGATCCAGAAGGATCTCAAGATCCAACACATTCACAAGAAAAATGAAACTCAGGTTTGATTATTCTGATATAGATCTAGTTGTTATGACATTATTTTGATCAGTGTTGCATGTTGAAGATATGACCATCATACTAACCTTTGGTCAAAATATTAGATGGATTAAAGTAGAGATCATAGAGCTTATTCTCTAACCCAAGCTTCTCTCAAGATAGCATATTGTCCTAGTACAAAAGACAGGTTGAATAAAGCACTTGTCATTTTGAGTGAAGGAGATGTTGGAGCCGCCTTTGTTTTTCTAGCCCGCCTCGAATTTCATGTCTTAATGCTCGAAATTGAAAGATGGTTTTTGTATTTTCCGTCTGTGGTTTCAAAATATCTGAAGTCTTATCACGCAAGTAGCGGTGATTATTGTACTCTCTCGAGGCAAGTTCTACTTTTCGGAAAAAAAAATTTCCCCCTTTTTGTTCTACCTCGGGATTTCGCAGGTTGGATGCTATAGATCACGTAGTTCACGAGTCCCGAGCAATGAAGCAACAAAATCGCTTTAAAATTTTACCCAGGCCAGTAACGGGAGTAAAGTTTTCCCAGACCACGATTAAACATCATCGGGTTTTCGCGCCTCGACGTTCACTAAATCCAAAACTCTCATTGTCGTATCCCCGATAGCCGAAACCACGAAGTTTGTATGTTAGTAACCCGTGTCAAAGTTCAAGGAAAAATCTAAGCCATGGTAAAGTTCTGTCGGCAATTCGTCACTTGGTGTTTTCTTTTTAAAAAGTTACACTGTCTAAGCCCTGACTCGCGAAATCATGATAAAGATATGAACGCAATTAATTAATCACTTAATCTGAGTTTATCTTCCCTTTTAATTAAAATGTATTATCATGATCTCGCGGTTTCGCAACTCGACATGCAAACTTCCTGGAAACTTACCTTCGAAGCTTCGAGTTGCGATATGGTGAATATTAATAATTACGTAATTAATTAAGCGCCTAATCACAATTATGTTTTTGTTAATCAAAATCAATCATCGCAATTTCGGGGGTTAGAGGTTCAAAGGGTTAAAGCTAAAGTTCCCGATACAACGAGTACCGAAAGGTTAATTAACTTTGGTAAAATCGGATTAATCAATATCTCCCGTGTTTTGATGCTTGCACAGTTACGAAGCAATATTAATCCTTCCTTACGCCAACTGACTTTTCGAACCGCCAAAATTTATGACATTAATTAGAAATAAGGCGAATCGACTAATAAAGATCGGGTTTTTATTGCTAAATTTATTTCTAAACATGATTTGACAGATCTACTCTAAAAAGTACCGAGTTTTCAAATATATAAAGCTATTATTCGGTATAACAAATTCATTTCTATATTACGCAGAGCACACTTTCGTAGCGAGCTAACTTCTGTATGTATACATATTTTTATCGCAGAAGAGCCAAAGCAGGATCTCCTGTCATGGCCCCGCGAAAAGCCTCCAAAGCCAGTGTTGAGGTTGCAGGACAAGGTTCAGACAATGTCGCTTATACTTCACCTCGAAGTGTCAACTCTGTACCAAACTAGTTATTCGTTTCGGATGTTCTGTAGGCCGAATTAGTGGATTATTCCGATGATTCCAGCGACAATGAAAAAGATGACATAACCACCAAATATAAGATCGTCATTCAATAGGGAATGCATAAAGTAGCGGCCAGGCCACGACTTCTCCCCTATTATGATATGGTCCGATGGGCATTAGACCATGTGGACATACCAACCAGAACCATCATGAATGAACAGAAGGTCACCATCGGGACTTTCAGACCTGAACATCTGCAAGCTATGTATAAGTTGCCCACAGCGTCCGACTTTACATACGGTGCTGAATTTTTAGAAGAGTTCAAACAGAATGAATGTGTGCAGTATGACAAGACCATGTCTAGCTTAATAAGAGATTGGGTTTCGCACCCTACGAATTTCAGGGCAGATAGTCATGGTATATATTCAATAGCCTCCTTGGAACCACAGTTCAAGTATGTAGCTATGATGACATGCCGATTATACGGGAGAGAGGACACCTCACATTTCTTTCTTCAATGGGTGCCTCTAATATTTCGAGTCACCGAAGGCTGTTCCTTCGATTGGGCGAAAATGCTGTCTGATAGCTTGACCAGTCGAATTACAGAGTATCAGGCGCAGAAAGAGAGCGGGAAGGTTTCTTCATTTTTTATGTCTGCATACATTATGGACGCCGTGTGCTTTCTAACACCATTTCCCTTAATGAGCCGGAGTTGGACTCTAGCAAAGGCCGAGCCCATCCACGTCTATCATTCGAAATTATGGGAGAACAAAGCGACAGATTTTGTATATGAAATCTTCAACTGGGTGATGGTACCATTGCATGTCACTATTTTCGGCCACCCTCCACCCAGGATCTCGGATAGTATAGTGACAAATTTGAGCATCATAGCGGACTGGTATGTAGAAGCCGAATTCTTGTATTCTTGTATGAAGAGTTGAGGCCTATAAGGGTGGAAGAGCTCCCTCCAAATGAGTTCTTCTTTGATAAGAAGAGAAGGGCAGTGGTAAAGAGAGAATTCTATCAGGAATGGGAGTCGACAGTCAAGAAATACAAAGTTATGACTGATGGGAAGGAGAAGAAGAATGAACAGTTCACCACGGAAATAGCTGAGACATTGGGAGCATATGCCACAATGAACCAATTTTCAGTCGGGGTTTTGAAAAACCAGCTGAAGCCAGACTCATCAAAACCCTGGAAGCCAGACTAGCCACAACAACAGAGGCTGCCAAAGACTAGGCGAGTGTAGGAATAGAGAAAGCCAGGTTAGATGATAAAAATGAGATAGAGCTGCTCAAGACTAAGCTCGAACAACCACAGCTAGTGGTTCGAGATGGTCAGGTGCAAGCAAGCTAGCAAAAATATTTAATCGAACAACTACAGGCTAGAGTAGAAATCGTTGAAAGTAAAGTGATAAATATTGGGATGTTTTAGTCCCAGGCGATGTAGATTCGGAGCAGAGTCTCTGCGGCTCAACAAAATTTACTCGCCAAGGTAGAGGTAATTCGGGAAAACTGCTTGCTGGTCAATCAAGTTTTGGAGAATTTAACTGCTAGAGAAAGGGAAGCTGGAGTAGCACAGGTCGCCTTCCAAGAGGCTGTGATAGCCACAAACAATAGAGATTCAGGAAGTACTCCCAGATTCACCATTTCGGAGTAGACCAGAGGAAACATTCTATTGAAAGAATGGGAGCACAACATCTTGGAAGGCAAGTTGCAAGCCAAGAGAGTAACAAAATCCTTAGAAGAGGCTTTTAGCTCTATAGATGGTAATCTACTGGGCATTGATAGCGGAGGTAATGCTGAGACATTGATTCAGATGAATATGGAAAAAATCTCATTCGATTTAAAGGAAAAAGAGGAAAGAGATTCAGCCGAGATCTCCCAAGTGACTATGGTAGACATAGTCTAAATAGACAAATGTATGATTAAACCAAGCGCACAATTATGCGCTATCGACATCATAGACAGACAGATGGAAGACAGGTTGTCGCAATTATCCCGAGATTGTTACTCTTTTGAAGCCAATTGTCAAGCAGAACCATCAAGGCTGATATCTCGGATGGTTGAAATATGTGTCACCTGTACCGAGCATGCACAAGGACAAGCTTCTGGCACCAAGTAAAGATAGAGAAGAAGAAATGGAGCGATTGCTCTCCTCCCTGTCATAACTGAAAATTTTGTAATGATTGAGATTCCATCTTATTGTAAAACTGTATAAATACACCATAGAAAGATTGAACAGGGGCTGGACCTTTTTGTGTCGATTGTAACAGAGGTTTTACATTTTGAGAGTTAATATAAAACAAATCTGAAGATTCTCAATTCCGTCACGACTGTGTTATGAGTTTGTTTTCTCGTATCTCATATTTCGTTTCATTTCATATTCGTATCTGATGAATGCTTCATTATAATTTAGTACAACCTCTACTATAGCGAATGAATTTTGGTTTTCTATATTGTTTACTGTTTTTCCTCTGTACCAACTATCAACAGGTATAAGACCAGTCAACACTTTCAGAATTCTATATATATTTTATGCTTCATCGGGTTATCTCTTTACATTTTTCTTCTTCTGTTTATACGTGATATTCTCCCTTGATAGGAGCCTTACTCAATAGACAGCTAAATGTTTTTCTCCCACCTCATACATTTTATTAAAATATAACCCAGTTACGGGAAAGAGCCTTTGATTTGCATTCCTTTTATTCCTGAAACCGTAAACTCTCTTTCATTATGACCGAATTGAGACAACACTCATACTTCCCCCAAGTTTTCCTTATTTTACTGTTCCTCCATGACTGTCCCTATGCCAACACAGCCCAACATCGAACCCGGATTATCAAATCAAACAAACATTTCCTTAAACCTCTTCGATACTATTCATAAAACTGCCACTACTCGGGTTGAACTCGAACGTTCATGGGCAACGATTGAATAGGATATAAACATCCAGGAACAGTTGGAAGCTAGACAATGCCAACACATAAATCTTCCCTAGTTTCCCTTGCCGAAGGTTGACATTTCTCTCTTCCCTACTCTTTACCCACTTTCGAATTCCTAGACACTGTACTTCTGAGCCTTAAGTAGAGACTCTGGAACAACATCTTTTTGGCGCCGTTGCTGGGGACTGAAGTTACAAAATCTTTTTCTCTGGGAAAACGACATTTTTCTTTTCGTTGAAAGTGTTACCCTTTGATAGTGAACAAAGAGTACACACCTTTTTTTAAGGCTTTCAAATATTTCACTTGGTGACTCCACAAATAATAAACTGGAATCCGGTCGAAGGAATACCAGACAAAACCCGACTGGTAAGCAGATTACACCCTTTAACGATCCCGAGAAGATTCTAAAGGCGAGAGGCTCTCTTAAGCCAACCGCTGTAGTCTATAAGCTTAGACACCCACAAATGAAGACTAAGAGTTCTTCAGAACCTTCAACTTCACGCAGTCCTCTCTTTGATACTAAATATCTAACGTCAAACTACTCCGAAGTTAGGAGTGAAATTCATCTGACAACCCCCTTAGTACACAAAGGAAAGGGCCCTTTTGAAAGTTCGTCAGCAGTTGACATACCATCTTTTCTTCAGTTAAATTTCCCGAACTCACCTAATCCCGAAGAGTGTCTTATACATTCAGTTTCCACACCCGCTGGTTCTCCTGATTTCGTCTCTTGCAAATCTGAGGAACCAAGCCCTCGCGTTCCTTATCATTCATCGCCAAATTTTCCTCTTCATGAAGAAAATAAAGATTCACTCTTAATTTTCCGAAACCCCCTTTACGACTTTCCGCTAATAACGATGGCAACCGCCGGAGGAGGAGGTGGAGGGTTTATCGAAGGAGGAGGAGGAGGAGCTCCTGTAGGAGAAGATGGAGGCCAAGGGCCTGCCCCCCCTCCCAGAGTGTTTGCGAAAGTTGCAACTAGATATGCTCCCTTGGTATTGTTTGTTCCTCTACACGACCTTCCCGAAAATTACATAAAAAAATTGCCTAAATTCACTGGGGAAGGGGATTTGACCGCGACCGAACACATTAATTTCTTTGATCAATTCGTAGACATCCTAGGTATCGAACATGAGGACGTATATTCGAGGCTTCTTGTACAAACCTTCGAAGGCTAGGTCTGAACTTGGTTTCGGAGCCTACCTACAACATCTATCTTGTCTTATGACGCCTTGGAAGATGCTTTCCTCAGACAATGGGGTGAGAGAAAAGACCACCTTTATTATTTAACCGAATTTGGGTCTTTAAGAAAAAAGAATTCAGAAACGGTCATGGAATTTATTCAAATATTCAACAAACTGTATAACAAAATCCCAGCCGAGGTTAAACCGTCCCAACCCACGGCCAAAGTAACTTTCGTAGGGGCTTTCGAACCGGATTTTGCACTCCTTTTGCGATAAAGAAGGGGAGCCACCCTAAACCGAATGCAGGACGATGCTGTAGAAATTGAGTCTAATATGATGGCTTCTGGTAAGATTAAAGCTAAAGTAGAAACGGGAAACCGAGAAACTAAACGCTTTAGAGAACAAGCAGGTCTGTCAGGGTCTAATAGATCCACAGATGACAGGGTAGAAGATATGACCAGGGTAATTAAAGAACTATCTAATAAAATATCCAGAATGGAGCTTGAACAGGCCAAAGCTGATTCTTTCCCCAAAAAGGATTTCAAGCGGAACCCCAACCCCCCGAACTAGCAAAGACAAATAAAAAACGAAGATCAAAAAATACAAGATCCCCTAAAGAGCGAAAATTTTATAGGAGCGAATGATCTCCAAGATTTCGGAGATTCGGATAATGATGTCACAAACTTTGGTGATGACTACACACAACCGTATCTGTCTAGAGATGACTATGAAAAGTCTCTAAACACTCAACAACCGTTGGTTAAGGATGAAGAAAGTGATCATGCCGAACTTTGTGGGTCTCAACAAGAAACTGAAATGATAATGGCTGAGATCCAACCTAAGTACAACTTGAGATCCAAGAGTAAGCCCATCTCAACTACTCAACCTAAGAAAATCCTCCAAAGAGGTCAAACTTATGAGCCTACTTTGGAAGAGACCCTATTACTTAACAACAAAATGAAAGTAGTAAGCACACAAGAGTCCGAAGTGGGAAAAGTTGAAACCCAAGCACAAGGAACCGAAACAGTAAATAAAATTATGCCTTCAACCAAGACCATGAGTAATAAAATAGTCTAGACGAATAAATCAGAAAGGAAGGATTCAGAAGTCTCAACCAAAGAAACAGACAAGGTGAGCGGAACTTTCAGTTTTGAAAACGAGATAAATAAAATTAAGATACCAATCCCTTTGGTAGAATTAGCAAAAAACCCCGTTTATCGGAAGCAGATTACCAAAGTGATGGGTGTCTTAGAGCTAGAAATCTAGTCTGATGTTCTAAACCTGGAAGATGACAAACCCAACATCACTTTTGGTCCACATTTTGAAGGGGCCAAAGATACTATTGCTCCCTTTTATATCACTTTAAATGTATATGATCAATTGCTACATAATTGCATGTTAGACTCTAGAGCCTCCGATAACGTTATGCCTAAGATTATTATGGACAAATTGGGTCTCCAGATCACCAGACCTTATGGATATCTTTACTCTTTTGACTCGAGAAGGGTTAAGTGTATGGGAATGATAAAAGATTTAATAGTTACCCTAGCACAGGTCTCGGTTAAGAGTATCTTGATGGATGTGGTTATTGTTGATATTCCCCCTAAGTATGGATTACTGTTGTCTAGGTCATGGGGAGCCAAGCTGGGGGGTTCTATTCAGCTGGATATGACATTCGCCACAATTACTATGTTTGGTGGGAAATTTACTCGGTTGTATAGAGAAATGAGATTAGCATATACAGTAAGTGACCCTCAAAACCCGAACAATTTCCCTATTTACATTGTGGATCAAGATTTAGGAAATTGTATCTTATCTTTTGATGACGGTTTAGATGGTTGTCCAGAAGAAAACGATATAGAGCAGGACGAGTCAAATTACATGACAAAAGATCTATGTAGCACCAGTGTCTGCAAAATGTTCTTTGACGGTGCCTCATCTTGTGAAGGGGCTGGTGCAGGAGTGCTTTTAGTGGCTCTCGAAGGAAAGTTCGTTGTTCCTTTTTCCTACAGACTGTAATGGGATATAGATTATACAAACAACATATGTGAATATGAAGCGTTGGTCTTAGGATTAGAAGCTGCTAGGAAGCTTAAAATTAATAACTTAGAGGTATACGGAGATGCAGAGTTAATAGTAAAACAAATAAATCGGCAGTACCAAGCCAAGCATCCCAGATTAAGATCTTACAGGAATTGCGCCTGGGATCTGATGGAAAACTTTTTCTCATCCGTAAATTTCCATTTCATCCCACGCACAGAGAACTTACATGCTGATGCATTAGCTAAAGCAGCTTCAACCTTCTCTCCTCCCATGACTTTCAAATTGAAGTATCACATAGAAATCAGACATAGACCATCTGTCCCAGATAACATCCAACACTAGCAGGTTTTTGAGGATGATGAGAAAATTAAGAAGTTTCTTGAAGCAATAGGTGAGTTTTTGGAAACCCATGTAGATCAAGAAAACCAAAATGACAATATGTGGATCATGCAAGAAGGGGAGGATCCTAAAGCTTTTCGAGACAAAATCGCAGATCATCGCATGCTGTTCCTTAAAAACAACCAGATTCCGAAAGGATTGATTCCTTTAGAAAGAATTTTTGATCAAAATGACATACCTATAAAATCTGCCTTACAACCCCAACTAGAAGAAGTGGAGGACTGTGATATAGGAACCAAAGAAGAATCCAGGATGGTAAAAATCTCCAAGTTCCTCCCTCTCGAAATAAAAAGTAAATATAAAGACCTACTCAGACAGTATAAGGATGTTTTCACTTGGTCTTATGATGAGTTAAGGACATACGACACTTCCGTAATTGATCAAAAGATACCTCTAAAGCCTGGGGTCAAACCATTTAGGCAAAATATTAGACAGATCAACCCCATGTTGTTGCTTGTGATCGAAAAAGAAGTTAAAAAACTTTTAGACGCGAAAATAATAGTACCTCTGAGATATTCAGACTGGGTAGCAAACCTGGTCCCGGTCAGAAAAAAGAGTGGGGAAATTAGACTGAGTGTAGATTTCAGAAATCTAAATAAGTCGTCTCTAAAGGACAACTATCCGTTGCCCAAAATGGACCATGTGTTAGAAAAGGTAGTTGGAGCCTGTTAAGAACCAAACATCAATATAGCATAGAAAAACCTCAGGAAAAGTACTCAACGCCTTGAAAAAGAGATAATTTCAGATAATAAACCTCTTCGAGGGGGCAACCTCCTTTTACCCCACTTAAATGTTCAAGTACAAGATGATTCAAAATG